>PVKY010004792.1:0-18588 GCA_004027775.1 Bradypus variegatus
GAAGCAGGTGCAGACGGGGTGCTTGGGTGGGGGCTGGGCAGTGCGCTCAGGAACAGGTACACCCAGAAGCAGGTGCAGACGGGGTGCTTGGGTGGGGCTGAGTGGTACATCCGGGAGCGGGCGCACAATGGGATGTTGGCTCGGGTGGGACTGGGTGGCATCAGCCTTGCCTGCTGCCCCTTCAACCGAGGAGGCTCACCCGCTCATTCTTGTCAGTGCAGAAGAGCCGCGTGTGGTGCCTCTTCTGCACGACTATGAAGGTAATCCCCGGCTGGTAATCTTTCTCCAGCTTGATGCACGCCTCGCGGATGGCCAGTAATTCATGGTGGAGGACCTAAAAGAAAAGGAGAAGGGGGAGAAAAACTGTATTTAAGGATTGTCTTTTGAGGGACTCCTGTTACCTTAGAATTAAATCCCTTCACAAAATGTACCATTTAACAAATATTTGGGGTTAAACCTCGTTCTGCTAAGTTCTTATCAACTGTATGACTTTGCCTTTCTGGGTGGGTTTTTCCATCTATAAAATGGAGCTATTACTATCCAGCTTCAACAGTTAAATAGTTCAAATTAGGCAACGCCTGAAACTGGAACGCTCTAAGTGCTCCGTGGACACCCACAGCAGTAATGAGGCACTAGGGGACATGCACACAAGAACAAATCACTTCAGCAACCGTTTGCTGAGCCTCGGTGTCTGTTCTCAGTTGGACAGGATCCAGTGGAAAGGACAGGCTCAGAAGACAGAGCAAGAACTCAAATCCAAGTCCCACACTCAGTGCAGTGTGGCCACATAACCTCCTGGGTCCCCAGTCTTTTCACTTTCAAGTTTGATGAGGAGATTGAAGCATGTGGCACCCAAGCACCAGGCGATCTGGGTACAAAGGAAGGCAAGACCAGTTTCTGTTCTCCCTGCGGTGAGAAATGGGTAAATGGGTGCACAACCCATCCCAGTGCGATAAAGGCTATTCAGAGCCCACAGTCCGAACTCAGTATCAAGTTACTATATCTCAAGAACACGTCTCGGGTTCTGCTCAGAAAATCCAGGTATGGTGATTCTGGAAGGCTCTGAGTGTGTGACTGGGTGATAGGAACAGAGAAAGGTGCAGCCCCACCTCCCCAGCAGGAATGAGAACTTTTCCAACTAGAGGGAATCCAGAAGGTTTCATATAAGATGCTCCCCCAGGCAGGTGGCAGTCCCAATCCCATTCTTCCCCTGAGCAGCTGTGGGATTCAGGAGGACAAGGTGCTGCTACTCTGGGCTAGACAGGCAAGCACTTCCATGCCCTGTCTGGTGGGACCACGGCCAGGGCAGCTAGCAAGCCTGCTTCCCAAGTGGGTGGGCCTCCTTCGTCACCAGAGTACGGCCCCCATGTCTTCCTTCCCACCGTCCCCATATCTCCCAATTGACCATCTGCTGGGGCTGTGGGAGAGGCTCCAACGTTGGCCAAGGTGGAGCAACATTCCAGGGCACCCATCTCTTGAATCCCAGGCCAGAGAGGACAGATGGCCGCCCAAGGTCACCATGACCTGAGGCTTTCAACCCAAGCCCAAATGCTTTCATCCTCCCTCTCCCCTCAGCCATGTGCGGTGGCTCCCTGATCCTTCCAGACAGCCACCTGCGGGCCCTGCAGACCGAGGTGCCTCACAGACAAAATGATACCCCTCCCCAGCAAAGACACCCCTCCTCCAACAGCTGCCCACAGCCCATGAGACAAAACCCCAACTCTCGGGGCGCAGCTGTAGCCTCTCCCCAACCACACGCCACAGCCCTCCACCCCCGTGCACGCCCCCGCTTCCTCTTCGCCCCCTGCCCATGGTCATCTGCCCAACAGCAGCCTGTCCCCTGGCCAAGCCCCCAGGTGCAGTGTCCTGGCAGCCACCTTCCCGTCAGGTGAATAAGGAGACATGCGGCCAACAGTGCAGCCACCCACCTGCTGGAACTGCCCCTCGGAGACGCCGTCGCGGTAGAAGATGATGCGGGTGGGCTTGAAGCGTGTGGACTTGTAGAACTGGATGAGCAGCTCGCGGACCATAGCAGCCAGGTCCTGGATTATCTCCTGCCGGTGCTGCTGGACCCGCACGGTGGCGCAGTAGCGGTTGGGGTGCGCGTCCATGCTGCCCACCACCTGTCGGCGGAGAGGCTGCCAGAGGGGCTGCAGGAGGGGCTGCCCCCACCCCTACCTCTTATCCTGGCGACTAACAGCATCTCCTCAAGCCCAACTCGCTACCTTCATGCTTTTGTGCGTGAGCCAATGCTGTTCATAAATACACTCCAAAGAACACACACTGTGCCCGAGGTACATCATAAACCCAGAGAGGGACTCAGAACCTTTATTCTGCTCCGAACTGCCATGGCTGGACAACAAACTTGTGAAGAAAGCAGCCAGGGAGCTGCCCGCGTGCATCTCAAGGCAAGTAGCTTCCCCCAAGCAGTCATTTGCACGCTCATGTACGGGGCCCAAGAGTTGGCCCCAGGAGCTGGAAGGGCTGGTCTCAAAGTGTCCCCCTTTACACTGCCAAATTCTAAATGGTCACCCAGGAAGAATGCGTGCACAAACGCTCGGTGACTTTGGAAGTCTTTTTTGTCGTGCAACTGGGGGATCTGCAGGGTGATGAAGCCTGGCCCCGCCAAGAGCTCCGACCTGGCTGGCAAAGGCTTGTTCATTAATTTTTGAAAAAACGTTTATGAGAAAAAAAAAAACAAAACTTCCATGTCACTGAAAAACAGAAACTAGTCCTTAGACCCTTGCCCCTTTCTTTGGAAGTCCTTACACAACAGCTTTCTGCTTGGTTAACCTTCCCCCCATACCACATCCCTGTCCTGCTGTAGGAGATCGCTTGTCTCTCACTCCAGGAGAAAAAGAAATATGCTCTTAAAAGTTTCAAGTAGGTAAAAACATAAACAGAAATCTGTTCCTAGTGATGGAGAATTGTGGGGAAATGGGATAAACACAGATTTCTCTGTTCCTTAAAGTTTAAAAATTACAGTCTGAGCCTCCTAAAACCAAATACATGAATGGAGCTACATAAAAATTTATTTGTGCAGAAAAACAAAACAAGGGACCACTGGAGAAGGCAAGAAGATGGGAAGAAACGAGGCAATGACACGTGAGGAACCCTGGGCGTTCTCGGCAGTCCCCTGTTGGGGAAACCCTCAACAGGGGTTCTCTGGAACCTCGGTCTCCTCCTCTGCCATCCAGGATAAACTATGCCCAGGACACCTGACTGTACTGTTCTTCACTGATCAGACGAGGAAAGGGCTGGGAGACACTCCTCAACGTAAAAGATGCTGTGCATGCGGGCAGAGGCCACGCGGCTGCTAATATGATCAAGTTAGCAAGGCCCCTCTCTGAGCAATGCTGGGCGGCCAGCCGACAAACTGCCCTCCCCGCAGTGTCCCAGCACTCAGCAATCCTTGACATGCCGGGAATGGTGCTGGGCACGTTGGCACAGGACCACCGCAGGAGGCCGACGCCGCTGATTTCCTCATTTTACTAGTAGGAGGCTGTGGTCCGGGAAGGCCGAGTCCAATGGCCCGAGGTAAAGAGCAGACAACACAGCTGCAGCCCGTGCAGCGCGGGCATGAGGTCAGCCGCCTGGCTCCGGAGGTCCCCTGGGGCTCCTCAGGCCTGGCTGGATGGGGCCCCCTCCATGTCCCGGCCCCCATAGCACCAGGGACAAGGAAATGGGGTGCACCACCAGGGCAGGGCTCCGCCCAGAAGCCCAGCGCCTCCGGGAAGGCACTCACGTGGGTGGGCACTGCTGGGTGCAGACAACATCCCCGGGCACCCGCTCCAGACACAGCCCACTGCCGACGCCCCACCTTGCCACCTCGGCTGCAGGACACGCTGTTTCCCCTCAAACGCAACCTAGAGGCGACAGCCTTTGCTCTCCGCACTCCACACTTCAGAACCCGCACCGCCACGAGCACAGGGTTCCGCTGAGCCCTTCTGAACGAAGGCTACAGCCACAGGGATCCCCGCATCCCTCCCCTCTGGGGGCAGAGCAGGTGGGGATGGTGCACCGGCGCCTTCCAGGTGGAGAGAACAGAGCAGGTGTGAGACACCCACGCTGGCACCGTGGTGACACTTACAAAATCAAAACAAGGGGAAATCTGAAGCCAGTTCAAACACTGGCTTAAAAGACACAGTTAATAACAGTCACCCACAGGAGACTGGGAAGGGCCCGTGTCATGGACGGGCCTGTGCCCTCCACAGACACCTGCTGGTTCACACCCATTTGCAAACCGACATTTAAAGATGCTATCAGTTGCGGCAAGGCCAGACAGAACCAGAGTGGGTCCTAACCCAACAAGGAGCCCCTCTTCACAGAGGAAACTGGGAGCAGTGGAGGTAAGGCTGGGAAGACAGCCACGTGCCTGCCCCGGCTGAAGCTGGGGTTGCCAGCCAGCAGCCGCCAGAACCAGACGGACGGCACAGGGACGGCTCTGGCCTTAGCTTAGCTTTTGACTTCCAGCCCCCAAAACTGGGAGAGGACAAATCCCTGTTGTGGAAGCCAGCTAGTCCACAGCATACTGGGTCCAGCAGCCCTGCAGACTAAGCGGGGTATAAAAAGAAAGATGGGCCTTTAATTGCAGACTGCTTGTTAACTTATGTTGTGTGTTTTATAATAAAAACCAGAATGCATTTAAAACAGGCCCAGACAGTTGGACTCAGCATTCCCAAACCACAGCCTCCTGCGAGTAAAAGGAGGAAATCAGCGGCGCCGCCCTCCTGCGGGGGTCCCGTGCCAACGTGCCCAGCACCGTTCCCGGCACGTCGAGGCGCTCAGGGAGGGCCGACGTGATTGGTGAGCACCAAGGCACTGTGGGGAACAGGCTGCAGCATCCATCCCAGGGGGCCAGGGGCCGCCAAGGTGAGGCCCCACCCTGGGCCCTTCGCGCTGACCTGTCTGGTGGGTGTGGTCTGGGCAGTGCCGACTCACGCCATGCTGACTGCTTCTCCGGACACCCTCTGTCCCCCCAACACCTGTCACCGGGGAGACCCTGACCGGGCCAACTGCACCTCAGGAAGCCTCAGTGCTTCTCAGGAAGAAACCGCAGCCCCTTCCCAGCCACCTCTGCCCAGGCCATCCCCGGCAGGACGGCCCAGAGGAAAGCGTGTGCACTCACGGCAGCAATCGAAGGCTTCTTCCCGTCCCCGGCGGGGGGGTGCGTGACATCTGCCCCCAGAAAGATGACAGGCTGCTGGAACACAGGGGGTCTGCAGGGGGGGGGGGAGTGGGCATGTGAGCCGGGGCCTAGGGACCTCTGGTGTCACAAGGGGCTGCTGTGGTGAGGGTACTGGGTTACCCTCAAAAAGGGCCCTTATCTTTTCATGAAGCATAGAGAGCTCCTCACAGATAACATGGTACCAGGGGGAGGTTTGCTTCAAAATCCCCCAGTGGGGTGGGATGGGGGTACGTGTATGAAGCAAGAGGGCTGCTGAGGCTGGGGGACACATATGTGGGGACTCATCCTTGTATATCCTCTATCTTCATGTAAATTTAAAAAAAACTTCAAAAAAAAATTGTCACTCACCTTTGACCTACAGCTCCACTCTGACCCAGGGTTTCCCACTCTCAGTACTGACATTTTGGGGGGCTCCTTCTTTGCTGTGGGGCCGCCCTGCACACTGCAGGAGGTAGAGCAGCACCCCCAGCCTACACCCTCTGGCTGCCAGGAGCCCCCTCCCCAGTGGTGACAACCCAAAGTGTCTCAGACACTGTCACGTGTCCTTAGGGAGACAAAAAGCAGCCAAGAAGCCGTGCTGCGACATTCCCCTCTAAGCTTTTAAACTTTAATCACATGCAGTGTCATTTTTCAGAAAAGGCAGCACGCACGGGGGCTGGGAATAGGGAATTACTACTCAATGGGAACAGAGATGTGGTTAGAGGTGATGAGAAAGTTCTGTAAATAGACAGTGGTAATGGTTATACACCACCGTGAAAGTAATTAATGCCACTGAAATGTGTACACTTAAAAATGACTAAGATGGCAAATGGTACGTTATTTTTATCTTATCACACACAAAAAGTTAAGAACGACAGCAGCAGTAAGACCCCCAGGTGAGCAGGCACCGTCTGCCGCGCCCCGTGCCCCCCACCTGCCCTCGGGGGGTCCTGGCCTCACCTGCCCTGGGGCAGTAGGATGTTGTTGACGCCCCCGAGCTTGACGTTGATCTTCAGGCAGAGGTTGGACAGGGTCTGCGGCGTGGTCCTCTGCACGTTCTTCATCTGCACGCACTGCGTGGCCATCCCCAGCACCGTGTCGCCCACGCGCTTCACCTCGGCTGGGGACACAGGCCTCGCACGCTCAGCAGCCCGCCCCCAGCCGCCCACGCCCGCCCCGGTCTGGAAGGAAGCTGAGGAGGGCGGGCATCTGGCACAGCACCTGGGCGTGGGTCTGCTCGGCTCCGCCTGGGGTGCACCCACCCCGGAAGGGTGGCTGAGCAAGTGCGCCTGTTTCCACGCACGAATGGGGGCACTCTGCAGGACCTATCCAGGGCCCCGGGCACATGGGCAGGCTAGACCCAAGGGGCTGGCACTCCTGAACCCGGGATGAGACCCTGATACCACAGCGCTCAGGGTGGCAAGCAAAGGCTTGATGAGCTAAAAAAAAAAAGAAACTGGCTGCCTTCAAATCCTTGCCAAATGCACACTCAACATCAGAGAGCCATCTGGGCCCACACCCCACGTGCCCGGACTCCTCCACAGAGCAACTGCTCCACCGCTCCCCGGGCACATCCGTGGAAACAGGGTGGCTCCTGGGGGTTGTAAATAGGACGTACACACAGACAGTGTCACCTTTCTGTTTTTGGACATGTGACTTGGAGGGCAGAGGAGCTTTCCCATGTGCAGGGGGTGGGGAGGGGGCACCCAAGAGAGCTTCCTGGCACCTCGTCCACCCCAGCTCCCAGGGTGAACCCCTCACGGGAGCCTCTGAGCCTCAGTGCCTCGACCAGGTTGAAACAGCCCTTCCGCACGCCATCCACATACCACCTCTCCCACCACACTGTGAGCTTCCCGGATGGGGCCGGGACAGTGCCTGGGGGCCCAGTACATTTCAGCTGAAAGAATGTGCACCTGCCCTTCAGCATCAAAGGCTCTCAGGACCTTCCAGAGAATTCTGGGGTGGGCAGGTGCCAACAGTGGCACCCTAGTGGGACATAAGTGACTGTCCCGTCGTCCCCACAACCCTGGTGTCGGCTGGGACCAGCTGCCTGCACACTAAGCCCTGGGCCAGCTCGGGGGCCCCGCTCCTACCGTACACGGGGGTTTTGCCCGGCAGGATGACGACCACCAGCTGCAGGCCCGCGTAGGCGTTCTTCAGGTGCCGGAACATGGGCTCCACGCTGTCCGCCCCCTGGGCGTACTTGCAGAAGCACGGCTGCCCCTGGATCGGCATCCCGGCGTCCCTGGAGATCTTCCGGAGCTGCTCCGTGAAGGACCTGCAGAAGGCTCTCGTCTGAGGACGCCCCGGGGCGGCAACGGGTTCCAGACCAACGAGAGGCCCGGTCCACATCTCAGCCCGCCCAAACATGCAGTGGTCAGGATAAAAGTTCCTGGGAGTCCTGGCCAAGCCGGAAATCAAAGCTGCACCTCCCAGCTCCTGAGGCCTCACACCCAAAGCACAAGCAACAGAAAAAATAGGTAAGTGGGAACTCGATCAAAAAAGGGAAAGAGGCAGCCAACGCAATGGGAGAAAATATTTGGAAACTGTACATCAGAGAAGAGACTGATATCTTGCATATAGAAAGAAATCCTCAACTCAACAATAGTACAAACAGCCCAATTATAAAATGGGCAAAAGATAGGAAAAGGCATTTTTCCAAAAAGAAAATACAAATGGCTAAAAAACACATGAAAAAAATGTTCATCTTCATTAGCTATCAGGGAAATGCAAATCAAAACCACAATGAGATACCATCTCACATCAGTAAAAATGGCTGCCATTAAACAAAGTGGAAACTACAAATGCTGGAGAGGATGTGGAGAAATTGAACTCTTATTCATTGCTGGTGGGACTGCATAACGGTACAGCCATTCTGAAAGACAGTTTGGCAATTCATCAGAAAACTAGGTATTAAGTTACTACGATCCAGCAATTTCACTTCTTGGCGTATATCCAGGAGATCTCAAAGCAGTGACACAGACATTTGCACACTGATGTTCATAACGACATTGTTCACAATTGCTAAGAGACGGAAACAATCCAAGTGTCCTTCCACAGACAAGTGGATAAACAAAATGTGGTATATGCACACGATGGACTACTACATAACAGTTAGAAGCAACAAAGTCCTGAAACATATGGCAACATGGATGAACCCTGAAGATATAATTCTGAGTAAGATAAATCAGACACAAAAGGAGAGGTACTGTATGTTACCACTTCTATGAACTCACTGAACAATGTGAAAATCTACATCTTATAATGTAGAATATGGGGGACCTAGCGATAGACAGTAGCTGGTGAGGGGGAATGATAATCTAATATATTCAGATATGTTAATGATGGTGAATTCAAAGGTATGGTAATGGATAGAGGTGACAATTATTAAACTTAATTCCTCCAGAGAACTCCTATGCCAGCCAAGTCCCCAAACCCAGAGGCAATAGCCTCTTCAAGAACATCAAGTAAATGTGTCCCCTCTGCTCATAAAGTCGACACCCCTTTTCAACATGAACAGGTTAGGGTGTCACCACCTAGATATCCCTGAAGATCAGGAAAGTGATTAAACTAGAGGAAGGTGTAGCAACAGACAAGACAGAATTTAACAAAGGATTATGAATACCGAATCTCTGTATAATTTTCTTTTTTTTAGTTGCTAGGGTATTAGAATAGCTAGAAGGAAAAAAGTGAAATGGTGGAACTGTAACCCATAACATTCTTTGAAATTTGCTATATAGCTATTTGTTAAATTGTAATTTGAAAGTTATCACCTTTTCGTATGTATGTTGTATTTCACAATAAGGAGATGACTGAAACTATGGTTCTATAACCCATAATATTCTTTGAAATTTGCTAAATACTTGTTAAATTGCACTGGAAAGCTATCACTTCAATATAAATATGTTACATTTCACAATTAAAAAAAAAAAAGCTGCACCTCTAACACGTTAAGGTGGAAAGGCTCAGTATGAGCAATGTCACGCAGCCGACTTCTCACTCTGGAAAGTCGCCTCCAGCGTCACAGACCGAGGGCTGTGTGCCAGTTGTACCCATGTTGCCTCCCCAGCCCTCGACGCCCCTGGCGGGCAGCGTAGGGCAGAGGGGGCCATCCCTGCGGACGGCCTGCCAGCAGCTGCCACCCCCTTGGCAAGGCTTCAAAGGAACGGCCAGAAGCGCTTCTCAAGCGTGCCGCACATTCCCAGAGTGATCAGAATTATTCACTGCCTGTCCTTTTGTTTTTTTTCTTTTAGTTACTCCAGTGTGCACATCTTGGGTGTAGATGCCATAAACATGGGAGGGAAAAAACAAAAACAAAACCACCGCTACAGTAGCGCTGACAGCCGAGCCAACCGGCCTTCTGGAGTTGGGGGTGGAGGAGGACACGGAGCAACAGCTGCTATTTTAAGCTCAGACTAAAAATAACGTGGCCTATAATAAGGGTAAAGAAACTCTGGTTCAAACTAGTCGATGGTGTTCAATTTCATATACATCAGTGTGGCTAAGGAAACACGTGTGTCTGAGGAAGTTTATGTCTCTGTATTACTTCATCTTAGGACCACTGAGCTCCAGGAAGAACCGAACGGAAGAGCCAAGGGAGGTAATGAGGCAGGAGAGTTGCCTGGCATTCGGTTATGACCCACTTAAGTCCAGTTTCCCAGGACCTCTGTCTGTGCTTCCAGCTCGTTCCGCTGGCCACTGGACGAGAGCAATGTCTCCCAGCCTCTGGATATCAGCTCTCACTAACAGGTGCTTTCTGGAAGCTGGGGCCACCTGCTGCACCTTGGAGGCTTACAGGTATTCCTGCTTACCACCCAAAAGGGGCTGAAAGCAAAAGCTTTATTTTCCCTTTTAGGTTTGTTTGGCACAAAACCATAAGAGACAAATCTGCATCTTTATCAAGCTATTTTCTAAGGGGCCGACACCCCAGGCAGGATCCGAAAGCCAGCCTGGTTAGCACATCGCTTCCTTCTGCCGTTGCGCTGCCTGAGTCACGGCCAGGGCCCCTGAGCCTCAGCGCTTCCCAGGGAGAGGCCCCCGGCTACCTGGGCAAAGGCCTGAGCAGAGGGCGAGCCAAAGATCTCCTCCTCCCCTTCTCACCTGGGGAGGTAAGAAAATAAACCCCAGGCTTTCCACCTCCCTGTTCACCAGTGACTTCCCGCTTCTCAGTTAATTTTCAGAAATATGAAGCTGAAGGGTTTGAAAATGTATTTTTAGTCCACGGAATTCAATTTTACTTTGCTTTTAATTTTGAAACTCTGAATCTCCAGGTGCTGTGTTGTTTCTAATATAACCTGTGCTAGTTCTCCATGCCCACTCCAGCAATGGGTGTGGGGCTGCTCCCCTCTCCCCACCCAGGAGGCAGCCTTCCCAGGCCACCCCACATGGCCAGCGAGGCCCCGGGCGTGCTTACTTGAGATGGACCTCCGTGCACTGGCGCTGGGGAGCGAAGCAGGCAATGGCCCACACCTTGATCTCGATGCCCGTGTGGAACTGCTTGTTCCTCATGTCCCAGACGCCCTGCACAGGGGTGGCAATCGCTTTATTCTGCAAATGACCAGAAGTTCCGAGTAAGAAGAAATGGGAAACACATTCCTCTTGACCCTGGACGTCACCACTCTCCCTGTGACTGTTGGGCCCCCGACCAGATGTGAGGAACTAAACCTGCTGTCCCACCCACCTCTGACCTGCCCAGTACCAAGGGCACTTTGCAGGTATCTGCAGGAGGGGTGGGAAGATGGGTGGTTGGGTACATGATGGATGGACGGGTGGATGGGCAGATGGGTGGAGAAAAGGAGAAAGATGGAGGCAGGGTGGGTGGGTGGATGGAAGATGGATAGAAAGAGGATGAATGGGTAGATGGAGGATGGATAAAAGGATGGAGGACAGACGGCAGACGGAGGATGGAAGAATGCTGGAGGGGGCCAAGCCCGGAGATCAGGGAGGGGGTCAGGACTCCATCTGCCCTCCTGGGCAGGCTGGAGGAAAGAAACCACCTTGTGGTGCTCCAGGAAGGCTTCCTGTTTTACAAAACGCTCTCTCGTAATGTACCTCATCCATTGCCAATAAGGTGGGCGGGGCAGGGAGAAGGCGGGGCGCTTCTGCCCAGTCACGTGACCCGTGAGAAGACAAGGCCACTGGGGCGAGCCCACTGCTCCTTCCACACTGAGCGCTCCGCCCGGAGCAGCCAGGGCCGTGTAAGGAACCGGTAGCTCCAGGAAGGGGGGCATCTGCCTAAGGCCGTCAACTCTCAACTCGAAAGGACCTGATTTATCCGACCCGACCGGCCGCCGGCACTCTCAGGCTGTTCCCTAAGGAATCTCTGAACTGGGTTCAAGTGATTCTCAGGCAAAGGGATGGCTGGCAAGGGCATCACGGGCGGTGTGGGGTGGGGAGCTGCTACGTTGCTGTCCATCGTTTACTCTGCAGAGGTTTATTTTTTTTGCAGAAAAGATTTTTTCTTAGAAAAGTACCCTAAGCCTGTTGTAAAAATGAAATGCACTATTGAAATGAATGTTTGTGTTTTCTATATTTTTATGAGTACTGCCCCACACCTGACGTTGCAGACTTGACAGTACACACACGGTCACGCAGTCACACAAACGCACAAGTGTGCACACATTCACGCCTGCAGCTGAAAGACAAAGGGGCTCTCATGGACACGAGGCTCCTCGGCGTCCGCACTGCTGCGTCTGGGGCTGGTGACTGCTGGGGGCCTGCCTGCCCTGTGCGCTGCAGGACGCTGGCAGCCTCCGCCACCAGAGGCCAGCACATCCTGACTCCGTTTGTGAGAACCAAAACTGTTCCAGACGCGGCCAAGTGCCCCTGGGGGCAGAGCCGCCCCACGGAGAAGCACCGGCACGCTCACTGCCCGTGGAAGAGGTGGTTAACGGGCGGTGATGAGCGGAGACTGTTCCCACAGGAGCCCCACCCACCCGAGACCTAGTGTGAGATGCTTCAGGGCCGCGCCTCCCCCGCAGAGGCTTTGAACAACCAGCATGAACTGGCAGAGACATCTTTCCCAAAGCTCCAAAAACAGTTAAAGGTCTGCAGTGCCAGGGCGAACGCTAACTCAAGAAAAAGGCCACTTAAAAGCTGTAGAATCTTGTGGCACCCGATGACAATTAAATGCAAAAGGTGAACCTGGACGGGATGTCTCAAGGGAGGAGAAAGGCTCAAGGGGACATTATGGAGCACAAGAAAAAACTGGAATATAGACTGTGAGCTTCACATCACTGCTGAAGTTCCTGAACTTGAGCACAGCTCTGAAGGAGGTTACGTAAGTGAATACCCTTGTCTTAGGAAATGTACGTGGGAGTATTAAATGTTCCGAGGAGCAGGATGTGTGCAAGCTACACTCAAGTGCTCAGAAATTGGGTTCATAGATATAGAGATGAACAGACGGAAAGAAGGATGGATATGGCAAATCTGGCAAAAGTTTAAAATTGGTGGGTCTAGGGGAAAAGAATATGTCGGAGTTCTCTGTATGGGGTTAAGGATTACTTTTGTAACTGTCCTCTAAGTTTGAAAGTATTTCAAAATAAGTTTAAAGAAAAAAATATTTCAGAAAGCAGGCCAGTCACAAACTCTTTTAATGCCTGTTATCCTAAGGTTTTTGCAGAGTTGGATTATAAAAGCTTCACGGTTTTCTAGCCCACTCCCGTCCATACCAGGAGGCGGAAAATCAATGAAACACAACAGCAGAGAGCGCAGGAAAAGACATGGGATTTGAAATCTCTGACTATCTCTGCACATCTCTTTGCTCATTTAAAAGGAAATCGTACTCTCTTCCTGCAGGGTTGCAGGGAGGTGTGGGGAGGCACTGTGTTCAGCAGGGTCCAGCGGCACGAGGGTACCAGTGAGCTGAGAAGGAGCCACCTTCAGAGTCGGGAGCCACCTCTGTGCCCACGCACAGGACAGGTACATCCACACTACGGAAATTTGCGCAAGGCTCCGAAAGAACAAGCAAGTGCGTTACATAGCAAGGTGAACAGCCTCTGTGAGCTCTAAGAGGAAATGTTGAGTAAAAAGAGCAAGGCACAGAAGCATATTTAGTATGCGACTATTTGCATTAAAAAAGGGAGGGAAAATGTGAATAATTCCTGTGCACATCTACAAAGACCGATCACATCAACTGCTTCCCGGGAAGGCCACTGACTGCTGGGAAAAGGAGACTTTTCCCTATAATCTTTTGGTATCTTTTGAACTATGAAGCATTAAAAACAAAATATAAGCAAACAAAAACGTAGTCAAAGATAAAGAAATGACTAAAAACAAAACAAAAACAAACAAAAGGCCTGCCCAGGTCCCAAGGATTTACAGCCCACTTCTGCTGGGTAGAGGGTGTGGTGTCCTGCAGGGCCCTGGCCAGAAGGACCTTAGCAGAGGGCAGGGGCAGGGGCAGAGCACAGTGCCTGGAGCCCAGCAGGGTACCCGCTGCCTCTGCGATGCCAGTCCAACGGGACCCCGGGGAGGACACCCCAACCCGGAGCGTGTGTGTGTGGGGGGGGTGGGGGCTCAAAGGCCCTGACACCTCTGATTAAGGACTGCTCATCAACAGCTAGAGGCCCACCGCCAAAGACACAAACAAACAAAACACAGCGACTAACTGCTATGCCTGCCCCCAAATATACCCAAAGCAAAAGGCAAAAGATAGAAAATAGTAAAAGCTCCTGGAAAATAAATCGACACTGGCACGGTACCCGTTGAACAAAGGATATGTTTTAGCTTAGATGAGATTAGAAGATTATCATTAGAAAGATTCTGAGTATTCTGAAGAAGTTTTGTAAAGGACCAAGGAAACTCAGATCTTTATGAAATCCTGTAACTTTTACAGGTTCTGACCAAAAGAGAAAGAATTCCTTTTCCCTGCAGGTGGTGGGGCCAAATGCTGCTATCCCACCCCAGGTGACCGGTGGCCCCCCACCCCACCCCCACGTCCCCACACTGCCTGGCCCCGGCGTCAGCACGCACCCTGCCCCCGTACAGGATGGAGGGCGGCTGCAGCACCCGCCCGGTCACGTCTGTCATCTCGTCCTTGACCATGATTCCAAACTCACGGACATACGGGTCTGTATTGAAACTTGCACTGCGCATCTTGAAAACAGAAAGCATAAATGAAAGCAGAGTCAGAGGCAGGCTTTGTGTCCTTTCAGAAGCCCACGTGTGCCCTCGCCATGGGTGTGTCCCACCCCCAGGACCTCCCCAGGACACCAGGCTCACCAATTTGCTAATCTCTTCCTGCCGGTCGGGCGCTGACCGGGCAGTCGCTCGGATCATGGTTGAGGTTTGATTGTCGGTCAGTTTCTTTATACATCTCTGCCCTGCCACTATGTTACAGACCTACAGAGACGTGGAGATGCAGGGTCAGCGCCATGGGGGCTCCGCAGAGGGGGTGGGGGAGCAGGCTGGGTCTCAGAGGTGGAGCGCCAGCGCACGCCACCCGCCGCCGAGGTGCGGTTCTTCCTCCGTGACCACGGGGCGCTGTGCACGGCCCGATGGCGGTGCCTGGTTCTGAACTGCCCAGGAACCCCTCGCCCGCGGGAGCTGCTCAACTGCCATCTCTCTCACAGCAGAAGATCCCGCCCTAGGCAGACCCCACCTAACGCAGGCACGACCGTGCCCATCCGTGAGGGAGAGTGCGGACCCCACGGTGCGTGCAAAACCGCCTGCTGATGCACAGGGTCCGCTCAGGACTATCACACTTGAACCCCCAAGCCCCACACTTCGGGTAGCTGCGCAAGTACGGAGAACTTAAAACACAAAAAGAAAAGAGTTAAAACTCGCATCTTACTGAGTGCCTCTGTTGCTCAGGTGTGGCCTCCCTCTCTCTAGCTAAGCCACCTCGGCAGGTGAACTCACTGCCCTCCCCCCCCGACGTGGGACCCAACTCCCAGGGGGGCAAATCTCCCTGGCAACGCAGGATATGACTCCCAGGGATGAATCTGGACCCAGCATTGTGGGATGGAGAACATCTTCTTGACCAAAGGGGGATGCGAAATGAAACTAAACAAAGTTTTAGTGGCTTAGAGATTTCAAATGGAGTCAAGAATCACTCTTGAGGGCATTCTTACACACTATATAGATAACGCTTTTTAGGTTTTAATGTATTGGAATAGCTAGAAGTAAAGACCTGAAACTATCAAACTGCAACCCAGTAGCCTTGACTCCTTAAGATGATTGTATAACAATGAGGATTACAAGGGGTGACAGTGTGATTGTGAAAACCTTGTGGAGCACACTCCCATTTTCCAGTGTGTGGATGGATGAGTGGAAAAACAGGGAAAAAAACTAAATGAAAAACCGGGTGGAGGGGATGATTAGGGTGTACTTTTTTACTTTTTATTTTTTTTTCTTATTATTCTTTCTGGTGTAAGGAAAATGTTCAAAAAATAGATTAGGTTGATGAATACACAACTAGATGATGGTACTGTGAACAACTGATTGTACACCATGGATGACTGTATGGTATGTGAATATAGCTCAATAAAATTGAATTTTTAAAAAATGAAAAAAAAAGGTAACCTCGTGTTTTATTAATATGTATGAAAGCAGAAGAATGATTTATCAGAGAAATGGAATGCTTGAAGTTCTAAAAGTATCTATCTTTAGAAGAAAGACGTCAGATTTTGGATGAACAGTCTTTCCTGGGCAGTGAGGGGCTCTGCAGCATGTGTTGAATGAGCCGGGGAAGACAAGGACAGACAGAGGAGCCACTGTGCTTTCCACCCGGGGCTGGGGCCCTTGTTCCGTGTGGAGTGGAGCAGTGCTTGCTTGTCAATCTTCACCATGCAGGAAAGAACCAATTGTACCAGCAGTGTCATGTTACAAAATTAAGGGCACCTGGCTCAAATGCAGAAAACAAACAACCCTTCTCAAGTCTGAGAAACGTTTAAGATCTTTGCAATACATTAGAATTGTTGGCCTTGTCTTCAGGTAAGTAGGATTATTAATAGTCAGAAATAGTTCTGCTCTGTCTCTGTCTGCCTTTGAATATTTTATCAGCATAACCTTCCAGGGGGCTTTTGATGTTTTTTTAAATATAATGTTTCAAAAGTGCAGGTGGAAAAAAAAACAAAAAACAAAACCTCACGTCTTAGTTTCAGCGTTTGACCTTCTCCCAGGCCAAGGAGTCCTCAAGCCGGCAGCCCCGCAGGGGACGCCTGCGAGCAAGGAGAGGGCCCACGCCCCAGCATGGACCCTCCACGTCCCAGGACCTGCGACACGTCGCCCACGAGCCCGGCTAATCCTCACATGGACCCCACCAGACGATTACTGAACACAGGTTGTTAACGCAGAAAGGGAGGCTCTAGGGAGTTTCTGAGTTGCCCAAGTCCTGTGGGAGCCCAGCCCTGGCCCCACGCAGCTCCGGGCGACTTGCCTCCAGGGGAAGGTAGGTGTGCTTCTGTTCCTGCCCGACCTGCAAACACGGCAGGTGGGGGTAGCGCAGGACCAGCTTGTGCCTGTCCTTGAAGTACTGGGCCACCGTGCATTCCACCGTCTGCCCGCTCTCCTGCTGCAGCGGGAACCTGGGGACAAAGAGGCAGTTCAGGCTGTGACATCCCAGGGCTCCCTGGGGGCCAGGTGCCCAGGCAGATTCAGGAGTGCAATGACGAGTCAGCAGCAGGCGGTCACCCGCACCTCTGCAGGGGCAAAACCAAATCTCGCTCTGCATTATCCAGCACGTTCCTGGGGCCCTAAACTCTAGTTCTGCCTCTGGATTTGGGAAATAAAAAATACTCACGTGCATATAAATATGCAAGAGTCATCAATTAGATATTGCATACATAAAATACGCAGAAGAGTCAGGACAAATGAAGACAAATCCACAAGGAGCTGTGCATCTTCCAGGGGACATTTAGGAGCCCAGTGTCCCCGGCCCACTGCCCAGAGGAGCTGCAACTCCAGTGACAGGGTAAGGAAGGAGGAGCCTGGTGAGCTCACAAACCCTCGCTGCACGAGGTGTGGCTGGGGCAGGAGCAGGTGCTCGGGGCATCGCTAAGGCCTCGGTCCAGGGGCCAGAGTGGTGAGGGCCTGGGGAGGGTCTGGGACACCCTGCTCTCCCCACACTGACTCACTCGCTCCATCCAGGCCGGGGGCAGCCTCCGCCCAGCGGGAGGAGACTCAGCAGATCAAAGACAGACTCATCCTGCTCTCCTGCTGGACAGGCCGTGGCCACCTCGGCCACCTCGGCATGGAATGACCCAGGAAAAGAACAAGTGAGTCCTCTCTGGGCCCGTTAGGACCCCAAGGTGGAGCACAGTGGTCAGAGCTTCCTCCCAAAGAGAACGCATGTGTGACCCGTGAGGGCCCAGCGTCCTCACATGCTGGGTAATCATGGTGAGGGTTTGCACGCCAAGTCCCCGAGGCCGTGGCTGGCACAGAACCTGCCTCCTGGCCCCAACTGCCTTCTACAGCCACGCACAGCACTGAGGACTGACTGGAAAAGCAAAAAAAAAAAGACTTTTCCCGCCTATAAAATTCAGGAAGGGAAAGCTAATTTCACCCCTCCCCAGACAGGCAGAGCTTCGCTATCTGCATTTACGTCGCCAGGCGCAGCCTCAGTGGGGACTGAGCGAGCGTGGGAAAGGGCCACTCACGTTTGGTGACTTGCCGGCCGCCGGGTCACGTTGCAGACGCGGTACTTCCTCTTCATCTGCCCACAGTGCGTTATCTCCACCTTGAGACCTGGCCACACACGGTGCCAGGCGTCAGCCTCCAGCTCACCCGCGCCCAGGAGCCAGCGGCCACCGTGGTGCCCAGCCCGGGAGGAGCCCAGCGTCCACCGAGCGGGGCTGCAGGCCGCCCTCCCCGAGCCGCCCCCGGCTGCCCACCCACAGGGACCCTTCACCCGAGGACGGCCAAGGCCGAGAGATAAGGGACGTGTGGGACGCCTGCCACCATGGGTTTCCGCTGTCCTTCAGGACGTTAACGCCTAGTACTGCCAGCAGCCTTGAAAACACCCTCAGAAAAGGACAAGCGCAGAGGGCGTGGCCTGAGGGGAGAGCGCTGGGGGCTGCCGAAACTGCTGCTTTCGGCAGCACCACCCGGTCGAGCTGCACCCCCTCGAGGGGACCACGGCCAGGTGGGCGGCACCGACCAGGGTGGCCAACGGGGTTAAATGACGCATGGCCTGTGCCTCCCTCCGAGCCAGAATCTGCACAGCGCCCGTTACAGCCGCATCCCTGCTCTCTCTGAGGGGTTTCGTCCCGACAGCCAAACGCAGGCGCGTGGCTCCCTGACCCGCTCCTTGGCCTACGAGGAAGGACATGTTTCTCTAGAGGGTCGTTACCAGTGCACTGTGCAATGGCTGAAGGTCATCTCAGGGCTAATTCACCAAAGGCTCGTTTCCCTGCTGCCTCATCTCCCCGCCACCTTGTTTCCCCGCAGCCTCATCTCCCCGCCACCTTGTTTCCCCGCAG
>PVKY010004793.1:0-18585 GCA_004027775.1 Bradypus variegatus
GGGGCCGCGCCTGTCTCTGGGTGGGGGTGGGGGGCTGTGGGGGGAAGAGAATTCTTTCCTCCAAAGAAGGCTCTTTTCAAAGCTGGCTTCGTTTGCTGAGAGAGAAAGGGTGGTCCCAGCCCCTTAGCAAAGACACAACTAATTAGCGAGTAAAGCACTTTGAGATTACATGAAAACGCTGCCTAGAGACACCTGGGTTTCTTCTCAGCTCTTTTACTCCTTTTTGGACATTTCTGACATGCGAAGTGCTTGTCCAGCCTTGTCTTCCGTCACTAGGGGGCTTTCCTTCGGGGACAAATATCCACCAGGCAGCCTAGACATACACTATTAGTGAACAGCCATTCGAGGCACGCTTAATACTACATGTGAGCTGTTCCCCAGTAACTATGCATAAGAAATGAGGATGATACAAAAACCAGAAAAGGAAAATAGAGGCTTAAATGAGGATGTCATCTTGTGCCTCACATTCCTTACTTTTAAACTAAATCCTAATTGTTCAAAAATCTGTCTAAGCTATTTTGATGTATTGATTTTTTTTTTTGGAGTGGTCAAACTAGAGGCAAAGGGATGTCCCTTTGGTTAACAAATGCTGAGACTCCAGCACCCTAAAAGTGTGGGGAATGGTGGCAGCAGCGAGGGTGGCGCAGGACAGAAGGTGGCCTGGGATCAGATTACTTAGGGAGCCAAGCATTTTTGTTGATGAGCAAAATGAAATCCTCTGCGAGCAAAATCAATCCTTTTGCAGAGACCCCGGAGCATTGATCCCAGTGCACATTGACAGGCTTGGCCGTTGAGCTCTTTGGAATGACTGCACAAAAATGAGCAAGTTTTTACAGTTTTAGAGTTTGGGTCTTTATTGGCAACCTTGCACTCCCGTGATTAATCACACATTCGAAATGCGCGCTCCGTGGAAATTGACTGCAGCGCAGCAGAAACAAAAGTTTTCCGTTATCCTTGTATAATAAATGGAGGCCGTATCCCTAAGCAGAATCATCTTCAAGATTCCAATTTGCCTTGTTCAAAGTGCTGTTTATACAGTAGTTAGCAAAAACGCAGGTATTTACATACAGAATTCATTCTAAGCAATTCTTTATTTCCCCCCATTCTATATTGGTTTTCAATCTTCATTACCCAATATTTGGGTTTGTCTCAGCAGAAACCTGACTCCTAAGGTGAGGCCAGGGCATGGGGAGTGCAGCCATCCAAGGGGATCAAGCCACCGTATGGGTGTGTGGGATTCTAAAGGGCCACCTTGAGAATTCCCACCAGCCATGAGGGCTGTGTTTACAAGGAGAAAGCAGGAACTGTGCGCGTGCTGTGTTTCGGTTTGTAAAACAACATTCACCCCTGGAGCAGATTTGTTTATTCATTTATTTTTGAGCGGGAGCCCTCCAGGACGCAGGTCCTCTTGTAGGCAGCCACATCTGTTTCGGTAGCTGCAATCCCAGGGACTTGACTTCATAAATAGCATCCGAATTGGGGCTATGGCTTTCTGTGCGCAGACTGAGTCGACATCATAGCGGTTGGGTGTCCCCCAAGCACCTGAGAGGAGAGGGGTAGTAGAGAGTGGGTGCAGTCTGACCACGAGGAGCGCGTCCGGGTCCGGGAAGGGAAGGGGATAAGAGCCCCAGCTTCCCAGAGGCTCCTGTTCGCTCTCCCTGGAAAAGAGACCTCATCCATATCCATCAGGAGAGGCCTAATTATAGAGCTTGGAGATTTTAATGGCACAGGGGAATTTAAATGCAGTGGAAAATATGAATATTCCTAAGCCAGCAGTCAAATACGAGATGATTGGCTTCAGAATCAATGAATTATAATTTCAGCGCGGCGTCCTCCAGGGTGGAGCCGCTCTCCCTTCAAGGATTTTGCGCACGCGGGCGTGTTTTGATGAACCCCACTTGGCGCGTTTTGTTCCGCTGACTCCTGCTTCTCCCTGGAGCTGCTGCGTGGCCGGCGCCCAGCCTCTCCAGGCAGACGGCAGGAGACACGAGGAAGATCCTGGGGTCCTGGTGTACAAGCGGAAGACCCGTACCTAAAAGGTGGGCTTGCGTCACAGCTCTGGCTTCACTGGTGCCCACGGGAAGCCGAGCAGCTTATCCAAAGCTGGGGGAGCGACCTATCTGTCGGCGCCCTTCCCTCAAAAAGCCGCCTGCGTCTCACGCATCCAAATCCCGCATCTCAAAACCACACTGCAGTTTTGGCGGAGGCATTTCACCGCGGGCTCTGTGAGAGGTCCTGTCGGGCACCCGCTGGGGTTGGTGCCTGCCCCACTTCCACCTGGCTCCTTTTGCTCCAGGACAGAGTCCCTGTATCTCTACCTGTGGAAGAGATAAGGATGTACCCCAGCTGCTGTCCACGCAGCCCTCAAGCTGGAGAGTCACACAATAAATCCTGTTTTATTTTATGGACAAATAAATGCTGAGGTAAAATATTCCAGGATCGCCGCTTGAATACTTGTCGTGGCAGCGGTACTGTAATAACCACAGTGACATTAATTTACTGCATTGTGCCGTGGGAAGAAGGAGGAAGGAGGGAGAGGGGCATTAAAAGAGAAAAATGACTTCCCTTCGAATTTATTGGGATTGGCCTCCCTCATTTTCAGCCATCATTAGTTGATTAGGCCCTGATGACAGTGTGGACAATTGTGCTGGAACAGTTGGCAAAGAGACGCCCTAAAGGTATGCAGTTAATTGAGATGATGTTCACCGTGCAGTTACTGAGCATTACTGCAGACAGTGAGATCGCTGGCGCGTGGGGTGGAACAGAGCCTTGGGGCTGCCTGGGGCAGGGCTGTGGGCAGGGATGGGAGGACTCGCCTTCCACGCCTCGCTCGGGAGCACAGACTCCATTATCCTTGTCCCTTCCTCTCTGTCCTGAGCACTGCTGAGGAAACTGTCAAGAGAGGATAAAGCAGACTTCCCTTTTATCCCAGTGTTTCTCAACCACTCCTGCCAAGCTGGAAGGTCCCGCATGATTGGGCCGTGGGGATCAAGGCTCCGTCTGCTCCCACTCCCACCCACGCTGCCCTGCATGCCTCCGCAGAGGATGAAGCTTAAAGGGTGTCATTTCATAGGGCTCCAGGGCGCATCCTAAGCCATCATGGAGAGCAGGAACCCCAGGTTTCCCAGGCAGCCGGGTCTTGCTGCTGTTGAGGCTGTGGACAGGCTTTCCTGAACTGGGCAGAGACAGAGCTCCACCAATGGCTGCGGCCTCTGCTGTGGGGCCCAGCCCGGGCAGAGTGAAGGGTCTCTGTGTTCTCTGGTGGAGACTGAGCTTCGTGTTCCCAGACTCTGTTGGCAGTGGGCATGGCTGAGCTGCATGACCCTCGCTTGAACACTGAGAGACCAACACTCAGTGTCCTCAGGACTGGAGAACTGCCAGGCAGAGGTGCTCAGGAAAGGGCGTGGGTGCGATTCTTTCTGAGTGACCCAGGAAAAGCCAAGTTCTTTACAAGTGGCTCAACCCCGTTACCACAGTGAAACTCCTGACAGCCTCGATTCATCCCCAGGAGAGTAGAGGGAACTGAAGGCAGAGAAACCAATCTGCCTGTTGCCCCACAGCTTGCAGGAGGCTGGAACAAGAGAGAGGGGGCGCTTCTTGGGAGACGGTAGTTGCTGAAGGTCCGGATCAGACTGGCGCCCGGGCTGGAATCTGGCTCTGGTGACCCTGCATGTTACTTCACATCTTTTAGCCTTGGTTCATTCATCTCTAAAGTGGAAATAAGTGCAGGATGCCATGACTTGGGCCCTCTATTTGCTAGTAGGTCTTTATTGCTGCATTTGTTGTGGATGCCAAGTTGCTGTCAGGTATCTTCCTTCAAATCCAGGTCCCGAGGAAGAGGAGGGAGTGCCAGGCTTCTCCAGCTCCCTGTCGGGGGAAGAGGAAGCCACTCCCCCTTCTCCCCTGCCTGTCATATTTGGATAAATGGACAGATGCTGTGGGCTGAAGGGCAACAAATTCACTCAAAAGATACAGCCTGCAAGGTGGCAGTGGCCTTTTATTCCCTGACATCTTTCCGTACTCTCAAAGGGATTAGAGCTGGATTAATGTGAGAACAGTTCTGATCTGCCCTTATCACCTGTTTATAGGAGAATGACATTATCTAGTTTGGCCCATAAGGGCCTCTACACATGGGAGCTTTGTTCCCTTTAATCCGGAGGGTCACAGGCCACCTATCTTTAAATCCAAACAAACCTACTGAAGTCTCACACAAGTAGTCGAAACATCCAGTGGAAAGAAAGGAGTCTGTCTTCCCTTTCTGCTCAGTGAAACAGTAATTTTAAAATTATAGGTGCCTATTTTGAACCTAAAACTCATCTTGCCATTTTAAATACTGGCCTGTCTCTCCTCTCACACATGTACAGCACCTTATGGTTTGCAGAGATGTTTCACCACTTGACTCTATTGATAGCTCGAAGTGTGTGAATTGGGCAGGGCAGATTTTATGCCAGTCATAGAAGTCAGGGCACAAAGCAGAAGGCTAAGGGAAGCCAAGGAGCTTGCCAACACTCAGTCATGTTTTTGTTTTTGTACTTCTCATTTTAGTAGCCTATATAAAACTCAAATTTTCCCATTTTAACCACTTTCAAGGGTACAGTTCAGCAGTATGAATTGCATTCACAGCACTGTGCCACCATCACCAAAATCCATGACCCCAACTTTTTCATCACCTCAAACAAAAACTCTGCCGCCCGTTAACTCTTCCTTGCCTCCCACCCCTGCTCCGGCCTTACTATCTGTCTCTATTACACTTGCATATTCTAGGTTTTCCATATAATATTTGTCTTTTTTGCATCTGGCTGATTTCACTCAACAAGATGTCTTCGAGGTTCATCCATGTGGTAGGGTGTATCAGAAAGTCATCCCCTTTTATGGCTGAATATTATTCTGTTGTGTGAATATACCACATTTTGTTTATCCATTCATCTGTTGTTGGACACTTGGGTTGCTTCCATCTTTTGGTTATTATGAATAATGCTACCATGAACACTGATGTACAAATATCTGAGTCCCCATGTTCAGTTCTTTGGGGGTATATATCAGGAAGTGGTATTGCCATGTCATATGGTGATTCTATGGTTAATTTCTGAGATATTGCTAAACTTATTTCCACAGTGACTTCACCATTTATGTACTTCTAAAGAAAAGAGCCAGTATTAACCCTAGCCCATCTGGAAACCCAGTGCTCATTTCACTGCCTGAAGCCATCTACAACCTGCCCTCTTCTTAAAGCTGATCCTCAGTGCCCCTTGCAGCAAACATGTTTAGACAGATATTCTAAGAGATCCTTGGCTGAAGTCCCCTTCCTAGTCCCAAGCCTGCCTTAATACCCACAGTACATTTAAAAAAATCATCTCTATTGAGGTAGAATTCACCAATAATAAAATTCACCTGTTTTAAGTGTACCAACCATTTGCTGAGTTTTGAAAAATGTATACAGTTGTGAAAACACCACAATCAGCATTTAGAACATTTCCATCTTGTCCACCCCTTGCATTCAATCTTCTCATCCCATCTACCTACCCTGCTGATGTTTTTGTTGCCTTTTCTAAAAGGTTATCTTATTGCCAAGGGTGAAACATCCAGTACAGTGTTGAATAAAAGTGGTGAAAGCCCACATCCATGTTGTTCTTAATCTTAAGGGAAATACTCCATCATCGCCATTAAGTAGGATACTAGCTGTAGGTTTTTCATAGGTACCTTTAATCTCTAGCTGAGGAAGTTCCATTACATTCTTAGTTTGCTGAGAACTTTTTTATAACATGAATGGTGCTGAAATCTGTTGAATGTTCCATCTGCATCTATTGAGAGAATTTTAGTTAGTTCTATGCTAAAGCATGACATACACATTCCTAAAAAGTACCACACTATTCAAAATCTCACAAGCAAAACCATAGTACTTCCAGAAAAAAAAGGGGGGGTCTATAGACATAACACTCAAAAATCTCATCAGTGACACACATACAAAACTATGGGAACCTAATAAAAATGGTAGCAGTTTTATACATCTTAAATGGTTAAGAAATGCATAAATACTACAATAAATATGGCACTTTACTTTGGGAAAGACCTAAAGTTTGCTTGTGGAAGTAGGTGTCAGAAGGGTTGCAGTCAATGATTTACCGTGAAGAGGTGGAACAAAGGTTACCTGCAACTGCATGGATGAGGATGGAAATGGCTCACAACACACATGGTAACTGAAGTAATTGGTCGATGTTTAAAGTGTGTGCCATTGTGCACTTTTATCATTCCTATGTGGCTCCATTTTAATGGGATGTATCTCTTGTCCTTATTTTCTGGAAGAGTTGGATTAGAATTGGTATTATTTAGTCCATAAATGGATGGTAGAATTTCACTGCCTGAAGCCATCTACAACCTGCCCTCTTCTTAAAGCTGCTCCTCAATGCCCCTTGCAGCAAACATGTTTAGACAGATATTCTAAGAGATCTTTGGCTGAAGTTTCCTTCCTAGTCCCAAGCCTGCAAGCTAGCCCTGAGATTTTGTCAAAAGTCTTTATATCCTGAATTCAATTTCTTTAATAGATATAGGGCTATTCAGGTCATGTTTTTCTTCCTGAGAGTGTTCTGGTAGTTTTTATTTTTCAAGAAATTTACCTATTCCATGTAAGTTGTTGAATTTATTGACACAAGCTTATTTGTAATAAACCTTTCCATTCCTTTTAGTGCCTGTAGGATCTGTAGTGATGTCCTCTTTTCCATTCCTTATATTGTTAATTTATGGGTCTCTCTTTTTTATTTATCAGTCTAAAACATCATTCATCCTATTGATCCTTTTAATGGGCCAGATTTGTAGATTATCTCAATTGTCTGTTTTGTATTTCATTAATATATGATCATTATTTATTTTTTTCTGCTGACTTTGGGTTTCACTTGCTCTTCTGCTTCTAATTTCTTCAGGTAAAGTTAAAATCATTGATTTTAGTTCTTTTTTCTTTTCTAATACAAATACTAAATGCCATAAATTTTCCTAAATCACTGCTTTAGCAGTGTCTTACACATTTTGATATGTTTTAATTTCATCCGGTGCATTATATTTTCAGACCATAGTAATTTGTTCCTGTACTGATTTCTTCTTTGGCCCATAGTCTATTTAGAAGTATGCTGTTTAATATCCCAATGCCTGTGGATTTTCCAGATACCTTTCTGCTATTTATTTCTAGGTTAGTTCTGTTGTGGTCAGAGCACAAACTCTTTATGATTTCAATTTTTTATATTTACTGAGACTTGTTTTATTATCCAGATTATGGTTTATCTCAGTGAATATTCTATATGCACTTGAAACAAATGTGTATTCTACTATCTTTGGGCAGAGGATTCTGTAAATGTCATTTAGGTCTGGTTGATCCAGTTGTTTAACTGGATCTCTGGAGGGAAAAATCCCTGATTTGTAGCATTTGATGATTTCCATGGTATAAATACTCCCATCAAGCTACTCATGTGATGTCAGTGAGTGCAGAGTTGGGAAGAAGTTCAGGTCCAGGGCAGAAATAAAGCAGCAGAAAACACATAAAGAAAGGGGCCCTTTTCTGTCTTTATATTTTCAGAATCTGTTTTAGCAGTCAGAGTAAGGGCTCTAGCACACCACTGTGATAGTGTTGCGATTACCTTCTGCATCTTTACTGATTTTGTTAGCCTGTTCTTTCAATTTTTTAGAGGCGAGTGTTGACGTCCCCAACAATAATTGTCAATTTTTCCATTTTTCTTTTCAGTTTTTGCTTTAATGTATTTTAAAGCTCAAGAAATGTGTAGACACATGTAGGTGTGTTATATCATCTTGAAACATTGACCCTTTTATTATGAAATATCCCTCTTCATCTCTGGTAATATTCCTTATCTTGAAATGTATTTTGTCCAAACATTATATGTATATTATCTATCTATCTATCTATCTATCTATCTATCTCCCAGTTTTCTTTCCATTGGCATTTACATGATAGAGAATTTTCAACCTTTTCTTGTTTTATTAAACTTTGTGTTTAGAATAATTTTGTATTTTTCCAAAAGTTGCAAAGATAGTACTAAGAGCTCCCATACACTCTTCATTCATCTTCTCCCAATATTAACATCTTACATAATCAAGGCACAATTATTAAAATTAAGAAATTAACTAAGCACATTATTTTAATTAAGCTACAGACTTAATTTGGTTTCCCCAGTCTTTCCTTTAATGCCCTTTTTTCTTTCCAGGATCCAATAGAGGATCCCACATTGCATTTAATCATCATGATTCCTTAGTTTTTTCTGGTATGTGACAGTTTCTCAGTCATTCCTTGTTTTTCACAACCTTTATATTTTTGAATAGTACTAATCAGGCATTTTGTAGAATCCTCCTCAAAATAGGGTTTTCTGATGTTTTTTCATGGGGTTTGGGAAGGTGAAGTGTCCTTTTCATCACATATCAGGAGGCAAATGAGATGAACATAACTTACCATTGGAAATGTTACTTTGACCACTTTGTTAAGGTTCTGTCTTCCAGATTTCTCTCCTGTAAAATTACAATTTTTCTCTTTCCATACTCTATTCATTGGAGGTGAGTCACTAGGCCCAGTTGATACTTAAAGGAGGGAAAATTAAGCTCCATTTTCTGGAGGATGGAGGGAGTATTTGTAAACATTATTTAGAGTTCAGAATATTTATCCCTTCTCCCCAACCCCTTTCCTTATTTGTAACTTCATTTTCTGACATTGAGAAACCTGGCTTCCATTATCTACACATTATCAACATTTTTAAACCCTTTTATGTATACACAGTAGTTTCAGAATTTCTAATCTGTACTTACCGATTAGTGCTCTGTATTTAGATACAGGTCTTTTTATCTCAAGTCAGCACCTTTCCCCCATTCCCTTCAATGATATTTTGTCATACATTTGTAAAACGGTTAGAGTCATTTATCACAGTCTGCATTCAATCCTGGGATCCCCCAACATCCTGGCTCTCTTTTTAAAAATTTGCAGACAGTAAAGTTTGTTCTTTGTGGCATATTTGTATGGGTTTTTAAAAATGCATGGTCATGTATCCACATCATCAGAACTGCAGAAGAGTTCCATCACCCTAAAATTTACCTTGGGTATCCCTTTGAAATAAATCCCTCCACTCTCTCAACTCTTGGCAACCATTGATCTGTTCTCTGTCCCCATAGTTTTGCCTTTTCTACAATATCAAAAAAATGGAATCACTGAATATGCATTCTTTGGGGATGACTTTTTTCATTCAGCAAAATGCATTTCAGTTTATCCAAGTTGTGTGAATTAATAGCTGTTTCATTTTTTTGCTGAGTAGTAAGCTGTTTTATGGATATATCATAATTTGCTTATCCTTTCACCCCTTGAAGGACACCTTGGCATCCTTTTACTCTTGTCATCTCTTTGTTTCAGTATTTAAAGTGTATTTCTTTTAGAACGTTCATAGGTGGATCTAACTTGTATATACAATTTGACATTTGCTATCTTTAATTAAAATGTTTAGATTATTTACATTTGATGTAGTTATTAATATGGTTGAGTTTATCACCTTACTATTTATTTTTTGTCTCATCTGTTATTTGTTCATTTTTCCTCTTTCTTTGTCTTCATTTGCATTGAATATATTCTATATAAATCCATCTTATCTTCATTATATCTGTTTTATTTTTATGTAATTGTTCTATGGTTTACAACATATGTTTTTAATTTGTCACAGTTTACTTTCAAATGATATCACGCTGCTTCATGTGTTTTGTAAGAATTGTACACCAGCATATCTACTTTTCCTGCCTTATTTTTGTGAATGTTGCCATACATTTAAATATTTTTATTATTAATTTTGTTTTGTTCCCAGTCTAGACTAAAAGAATGGGCCTAACTGGATAGCTCAGGATCAAATCTTCCCTCTATTACTTAGTTCCTGTGTAACCTTAGGTAGATCACTTTACCTGTCCATTGCTCAGTGTGAAATGGGGAAAATGGCATGATGGAAGGGTAAATGAATTAAGGCTTGACTTGCATGGATCACCGTAGTGTCAGGCACACGTTCAGTTGGGGTCACAGCCTCCCTTGGAGGCCAAACACCATAAAAATGCTTAGGAACAGAATGCCCAAAGTGAACAATGCTCCAATTTGAGTACACCTTGTCACCTGCTCCTCGTGCGCTGACCCTCGTGACATTGAGAGATAACAGCAGATGCCAAGATGAACTGTGACACCAAGCACAAAGAGCTCACCTGCGTCCGCACCAATAGGCTTCACTGATTTTTAAAATAGAATTTATTTCCTAGAGCAATTGTGGTTTCACAGACATTTTGTGGAAAGTGCAGAGTTCTCTTATGCCCCGATGTCTCACCCCAACACAGTTTCTCCTATTTTTAACACCTTGCATTAGTGTGGTACATCTGTTACAATTGATGAATCAATATTGATGCATTATTATTAACTGAAGGCCATAGTTTACATATGGGTTCACTCTTTGTATTGTACAGTTCTGTGGGTTTTGACAAATGTATCCAGCATTGCAGTATCATAGAACAGCTTCACTGCTCTTAAAATGCCTTGTGCTACACACATTCATCCCTATTCACCTCCCTCTGAATTCTTGGCCAGCACTTATCTTTTTCTCTATATATATTTTTGCCTTTTCCAGGATACCAGATAGTTGGTATCATACATTATATAGCTTTTTCAACTGGCTTCTTTCACTTAGCATTACATATTGAACATTCCTGCATATCTTTCTTAGCTTGATCAATTATTTAATTTTATCACTGAAGAATATTCCTTTGTCTGAATGTTCCACTGTTTGTTTATGCATTCACCTATTGAAGGATATCTTGATTGTTTCCAATTTTTGGCAGTTATTGAATAAAGCTGCTATAAATACTCATGCAGGTTTCTGTGTGGACATAAGTTTTCAACTCCTTTGGGCAAATACCTAAGAGTGTGATTATCGGATGGCATGTTGAGTTTATTTTCATTATGTAAGAAACTTCCAGCCTGTCTTCAAAAGTGGCTGTACCATTTTGCATTCTTCCCATCAGTGAGTGAGAGTTCCCGTTGCTCCACATTCTCACCAGCATCTGGTTTTGTCAGAGTCTTGTATTTTATCCATTCTAATAGGTATGTAGTTGAATCTCATTATTACAATTTTCAGTTCCCTGATGACACATGATATGAGTATCTCTTCACGTTTACTTTCCATCTCTAGATCTTCTTTGGTGAGGTGCATCCAGATCTTTTGCCCATTTTTTTAAGTTGGGTTTTTCATTTTCTGATTGTTGAGTTTTAAGAACTTTGCGTATATTTTGGATACAAGGCCTTTATCAGATATGTATTTGCAAATATTTTCTCCCAGTCTGAGGCTCACCTTTTTCATTCTCTTAATAGTGTCTTTCACAGAGCAAATGTTTTTACTTCTAATTCATCCTGCTTATCAGTTGTTCCTAGTTGGACTGGACTTTTAGTGTTAAATTTAGTATTACCCTTGTATGTTGCAACCTGGCTATAATCACTTTTTAGTTCCAGGAATTTTATGTCAATTTTTATGGATTTTTTACGTAGATAATCATACCATCTGTGAACAAAGGAACTTTTGTTTGTTTCTTCCATCCTAATCTAAATTGTTTTTATTTCCTTCTGTTGTCTTACTGCATTGACTAGGACTTCCAGTACGATGTTGAATAGAAGTGGTGAAAGGGACATCCTCATCTTACTTGGGAAAAGCATCTAGTTTTTCACCATTCGGTATGATGTTAGCTGCAGGGTTTTGTAAACATTTTTTATCAAGTTGAGGAAACCCTTTATATGCTTACTTTGCTGACCATGTTCATCAGGAAAGAGTGTTGGGATTTTTCAAATGCTTTTCCTGCATCTATTGATATGATCATATGATTTTTCTTCTTTAGCCTGTTGCTGTGAATAATTAACATTAATTGATTTTCAAATGTTGAACCTGCCTTGCATACCTTGAAAAAATCCTACTTGGTCATTGTCTTAGTTTCCCAGGGCTGCCATGTCAATTACTACACAATGGTTACCTTAAACAACAGTACCTTATTGTCTCAAAGTTTTGGAGGTTTGAAGTCCCACATCAAAGTATTGCCAGGCCATGCCGTCTCCCAGAGTCTGTAGCATTCCGGTGCTGACTTGCCAACAATCTTTGGGGTCCTGTTTCAGTTTGCTAAAGCTGCCAAAATGCAATATACCAGAAATGGGTTGGTTTTTACAAAGTGAGTTTATTAGCTTACAGTTTTACAGTTCGAAAACCATGAAAATATCTCAATTAAGGTATTGAGAAGAAGACCTCTTCTCTGAAGAAAGGCTGCCAGCATCTGGGACACCTCTGCTACATGGGAAGGCACATGGTTGGCATCTGCTGGTCATTCTTTTTGGGTTCTGTTGCTTTCAGCTTCTGGCTCCAGTGGCTCTCTCAGCTCCTCCAATTTCTATGGGTCTTTGCTTGTTTCTCTGGGACTTTTCTTTCTTTTATCCTCATAAACCACTCTAGTAAAAGGATTAAGACACACCTTGAATGATGGGTCACATCTCAGTTGAAATAAGCTAACCAAAAAGTCCCACACACAATAGGTCTGCACCTACAGGGATGGATTAAAATAACATGACCTTTCCTTGGGTGCATAACAGCTCCAAACCAACATGATGAGTTCCTTGGCATCTTTGCCCTCATCACATGACAATCCTTCTCTGGCTTCTCCTAACTGACTTTCTGAATTTCCTCTGCTTATAAGGACTCCAGTCATAAGATTAAGGCCCACCTGATTCTATTTGGCCTCACCTAAATAGGTTGTTTGCAGATCCTATTCATAAACAAGTCTACACCTATAGGAGCTGGGGTTAAGGCTTGAACATGTCTTTGTGGTGGATATAATTCAATGATTCACACTTGTGGTGTGTAATTCTTTTCCAAAATTGTTGGATTCAATTTGCTAAATTTTTTTGAAGATTTTTGCATGTACATTTATGAGAAACAGTAGTCTGTGATTTTACTTTCTAGTAATGTCTTTGTCTAGTTTTGGGATTAGGGCAACCCTGGCTGCAAAAAAATGGGTTAAGAAATGTTTCCTCTGCTTGTGTTTTCTGGAAGAGATTATAGAGAATTGGTATCATTTCTTCTTTAAATGTTTGAGAGAATTCACCATTGAAACCATCCCTGGTCCTTGTGCTTTAGGTTTGGAAGACTATTAATCATTGGTTCAATTTCTTTAATAGACATAGGACTATTCATGTCATCTATTTCCCCTTGTGTGAGTTTTGGTAGATTGTGTCTTGTAAGGAGTTTGTCCTTAAGTCACCAAATTTTGGGGCATAGACTTGTTCATAATATTCTTTTTATTATATTTCTAATGTCTGTGGGATCAATTGTGATGGCCCCTCTTTCATTTCTGATATTAGTAACTTGCATCTTCTTTCTCTTTTTCTTGGTTAGCCTTTTTCAATTTTTGTCAGTCTAATTGATCCTTTCAAAGAACCAATTTTTGGTTTAATCAACATTCTCTATTAATTTCCTATTTTCAGTTCATTTACTTCTACTCTAAATTTGTATTATTTCTTTTCTTCTGCTTACTTTGGATTTAATTTAATCTTCTTTTTCAACTTTCCCAAGGTGGAAATTTAGTTTATTGATTTTAGGTCTTTCTTCTCTTCTAATATGCCTTTGATGCTATGAACTTCCCTTTCAGTACTGCCTTTGCTGCATCCAACAGATTTTGATAAGTTTCATTTTCATATTCATCCAGTACAAAATGTATTTTAACTTCTCTTGAGATTTATTCTTGGAATCATTTTTTATTTAGAAATGGATTGTTAAATCTCCAAATATTTGGGGTTTTTCTATCTATCTTTCTGTTATTTACTTCCAGTTTAATTCCATTGTGAGTCTGAGGGCATATTTTGTATGATTTCTATTCTTTTAAATTTGTTAAGTCTGTTCTATAGCCCAGGATGTAGCCTGTCTTAGTGAATGTTCATGTGAACTGGAGAAAATGTGTATTCACCTCTTGTTGGATGAAGTATTCTGTAAATGTCAGTGAGATCCAGGTAATTAATGATGCTGTTCATTTCAACTATATCCTTACTGCTTCTGTGCCTGTTGGTTCTGTCAATTATTGATAATGGATCTTGAAGTCTCCAGCTATAATAGTGGATTTTTCTATGTCTCCTGAGAGTTCTAAGTTTGTGCTTCATATATGTTGATGCTATGTTAGGTACATACTCAGGATTGTTTTGTCTTCTTTTATCATTATTTTTTTACCCCTTTTATCATTACATAATGCCTCTATTTATCCCTGATAATCTTTATTTCCCTAAATCTGCTTTATCTGAAATTAATATAGCTACTCCAGCTTCTTTTGATTAGTATTAGCATGGTATATCTTTTCTCTATCCATTTACTTTTATTCTGTCTGTGTCTTTATGTTTAAGGTGAGTTTCTTGCAGACAATACATATTTGGGTCTTGTTTTTCCCTCCATTCTGATATGCTCTGTCTTTTAATTAGTGTAGTCAGACCATTCACATTTAAAGTGATTATTGAGATAGTTGTATAGCGTCTGCCATATTTCTCAACATTTTTTATTCATTGCCCTTGTTTTGTTTGTTTTATTTATTTATTTATTTTTGTCTTCCACTCCTTTTCCCTTCTCTGGTTTTAATTGAACATTTTATGTTATTTCACTTTATATCCTCTCTTGTCATATCACTTATACTTCTTTTTTAAAAACTCTTTTGGTAGTTGCCCTAGGGTTTGCGAAATACCTCTCCATGAGTAGTGCAGGTACTTATAACTGAATATTCCCAATACTTCCCTCCTTCCCCTTTTAAAAATGCTGTCATACATTTCACTTTTCCATAGCTGTAATCATTCAATATATTGTTGCCATTATTATTTTGAACAATCTGTTACCTGTTATGTCAGTTAAAAATAAGAAAAATTAAAGATTCTATGTTACTTTCATTTATTCCTTCTTGAATGCTCTTTCTTTCTTTATATGGATCTGTGTTATGGACCTATATTATTTTCCTTCTTTCTGAAGAACTTTCTTTTAACATTTATTGTAAGATAGGTCTTCTGGTGACATATTCCCTCAATTTTTGTTTTGTCTGAAGAAATCTTTATTTCTCTTTCATTTTGCTGGATATAGAATTCTAGGTTGGTGTGCTTTTTCTTTTCTTTCTTCTTTTTTCTTCTATCAACATTTTAAATATTTTACTGAGACCTAACCATAGGGTTAAGTCTCAATAAAACAAAACAGCATTATTTTATTGCTTAGATGGTTTCTGAAGAAGAGTCCAATGTAACTCTTATCCTTACTTATCTATAGGCAAGGAGTTTTTTTGTTTGTTTGTTTTGTTTGTTTTTCCCTCTGGCTTCTTTCAGGAATTTCCCTTTGTCTTTAATTTTCTTCAGTTTGAATATGGTATGCCTAGGCATAGATTCCTTTTGGTATTTATCTTGCTTGATTTTCTCTGAGATTCTTGGATCTGTGGCTTGATGTCTATCAATAATTTCAGAAAATTCTCAGCCATGATTATTTCAAATATTTATGTTTCTTTCACTCTCTTTTTCTCCTTGTGGTATTTCCCTTATGCATGTGCTACATCTTTTGTAATTGCCCCCATAGGTCTTGAATATGCTGTTCCATTATTTGTCTTCTTTTTCCTCTTTGCTTTTCAGTTTGGGAAGTTCCTATTGATATATTCAAGCTTACTGATTCTTTCTTTGGCTTTGTCTAGACCATTGGTGAGCCCATCAAAGGCATTCTTCATTTCTGTTCTAGTGTTTTTTATTTCCAACATTTCTTTATTATTCTTCACTAGAATTTCCACATCTCTCTCCCTCTCTCTGTCTTTCTCGTGCTTTCTCCTTACTGTCTGTCCATTGGAACTCTGAGCACATTAATCATAATTATTTTAAAGAAGCATATTATAGTTATTATAAATTCCCAGCCTGATCATTCCAATATCTCTGTCATGTCTGAATCTTGTTCTGAGTCTTGCCCTGTCTCTTCAGAATGTGGCTTCTCTTTTGCCTTTTAGCATGCCTTGGAATTTTTTTGAAAGCCAGGCATGATGTGCAGGGTAAAAGGAGCTGAGGTAAATAGGCCTTATGGTGTGAGATTTTATGTTTACCTGGCTAGAAGTTAGGCTGTGATTACTATTTGCTGTAGCTATAGGTGTCAGAGACTAAAATTTCCTCTGTACCCTTCTTTTTTGTCTCCCCTATTGTCTTTGAATTTCCTTAGAGACTCCTTCTTAAGCAGTGATATTTTTCCAGCTGCAATCACCTATTATTATACAAGAGCCCTATTGATGTGTTGGTAAGATGTGGGAAAAGTAGCAGCATTCTATAACCCCATAGTTAAGTGTCAGTCTTTGAGTGGCCAGTGCCCCAGAGCTGTGACATTTACAGGTGATGTTTAGCTTTCTTATTCACCCTTTAGGTGAGACAGGAAGCCTAGAGGGGACTAGAGTTAGGCATTTCCATTCCCCCATGTCAGTTAGGCACTGGTAAAACCTACTTGGTTAGGCTCTGGTGAAACTGATTCCTTTGGTGGCAGGCATTTGTTAAGGAGCACTGAATGTTCTGTGTGTTCAGAATGGTTTCTTTTCCCCTTTCACTGCTAGGCACAAGAGATTTTCCCTCATCTTCACACTGGGAACCTGGTGGGGTGCCTGAAGGGAAAACCCATGAAAGTATAGGTGTCCCTAACAGGCTGTGTCCAGGAGTTTTTATATCTTAGGCTAGTCCATACTCAATCTCCGGCAATTAGTCAATGACCCCTTAAAGCTTATGCATTCCTGCCCATTGCTGCTCCAGCTACTGTTTCTTCTCCTGGTAAACTGATTGACTGTAAGTGCCTTTTCTCCAGCTTTGGGGGCAATGGTTGGCAGTGGTTTTCCCTGTGATCTCAAGTCTCTGATGGATCCAAGAAGAGTTTTTGATTTTCGGTTTTCCAGCCTTTTCTTATTGTCAGGATGGAGTGATGTCTTCTCAGTTTTTACTACTTGTCCCAGAAACCAGAAGTCTGATTTTTTTTTCCAAGAAGGGAATCACATTAAAAATCAGTTTTATACATGTGAATTTCCTAAATGACAAGGATCAGGTTATTCAACTGGAAGGAAACTTGTCTCTGCAGACCTCAGGTGTTGACCCTGGTTGGGGGTGGGGGCTTCTATCTACAGTTGAGAGGTAGGATTCCTGGTGGAGAGTGAGGCCATATAGCTGCCTGACTTTCCTACTTCCAGGCCCTCCTGGCTTCTTTCCCTCTGAGCTGTTAGCTTTCTTCTGGAGGGGTGGGCTAGTGTAATTGTGAGAAGGTGGGCTCTGTGGTCAGACAGACAGGTTGAGAATCATGGCCCCTCACTCACTATCTGTGAACCTGGAAAAGTAACTTAGCCCCATGCATCCTCAGAATCCTAATCTATAAAATGGGAGTAAAAATTAAACATGGCTCAGGGCATTGTTTTGAACAAGAAAATGAGATAACATATTTTAGGTAAAGAGAGCAATAGGATAGTATTCTGAAATATTAACAAATATCTTCTCCCCCCACCCTGCCCATTTCATTGTATCACTTGGTGTATCGTACTCAGGTCAAGCAGGTCCAGGGAAGAAATATAGCAGCAGAAAGCTAACAAAGAAAGGAATCTTTTCCTGTCTTAAGATTTCCAGAAGCTTTGGCCCAAGGGGAGGGCCATGTCTCAGCAAAAAGTAGAGATTTAGGGGAGAATTGGATGAGGAAGGGCAAAATGTGCTTGCTGCCAGAGCCAAAAACACTCCCTGAGCTGGGGCAGTAAGGAGTGAGGGGAGGGGAACCAGGAGCAAGAGGGTCTGGGGCCAAATGCTCAGGCCAAACCTCCAGGAGGCAGCACAGCCCCAAATGGTTTTGTAGGACCCACTGGGGTTGGGGATACAGGGCCCCACTCCCTGGGCCAGTCACAGGGTAGCACTGGCTCTGTGATGTGTCTGAGCTGACAGGCTCCAGGCTGCTTCAAGGAATGCCAGGGATGGGCAGAACCAACGGAACAGTTTCTGCATACCTGAGAGCTCAACATACAGTCTGATGGAGCTTATGGACAGAAACAGAGCTAGCCTAGAGCCAAACTGTACGGACTGCCCTCCAAGGATAAGGCAGAGTGTGCATGATTTAGAGGATGACAGCAGCAAAGGAAGAGAAATGAGAAAGTTTCTCTTTGCCCTTTCTCCCTCTGCAGCTGCATTTACTGACTTTGTGCAGGTGAAATGAACTCATAATTTCACCATGTGACTTGACTGTAATAATAACACACACGCAATGCCTTGGCTTTGTGCAGTGATCTAACTTGCCCAGAGCTCTTCTGGGCTCATGGCTTCATTCAACCCTCCCAGCAATCCGCCAGGTACCCAGGGCCTGGTGGTCAAGGAGGGAGGGAGCTCCTGCAAGATGGAGTCCCTTCGTCTATTCAAAGTCCTCACGAAACCTAGAGGAGAGAGGGAATCAGGTCCCAAGCACCTATGGGAGCCCTTCAGGAGAATCCAGGGAATATCATGGTGACCTAAAGCAGAGAGGAGCAGGCCCTCATAGGGCTGATGGCCAAAGG
>PVKY010004794.1:0-18585 GCA_004027775.1 Bradypus variegatus
CTGCCGACGTCTGGGGAGGAGTAAAAGGACTTCTGAGCTCTAGCTCTGGGGCACATGTTTAGAGCCCCTCCTGGGCCATGGTGCTCACAGGCACAGGGACCCAGAAAAAATACAGAGATGACACCAGGACAAATGGAGAAACCACAGCCTCTGATGTCAGGCTTGGAAGGGATCTTAGAATCCATTTCTTCCGGCTTCACAGACTGCCAAGGCGCAGACCAAAGCTCCAAAAGGCTAAGCGACATCTCCAAGGTGATACAGTTTTTCAGGGGGGGCAAGGCCGGGTTGGGGTTCCAGGACCCCCACCCACCACACCCCAAAGCTTCTCCTCGTATCTGCTCCCACCAGCAGTGCTCTGTGCTTCTGCCTCTGAGGGCGCCAAATGTGACAAAGAGAAACATTCCTACCTTCCAGGAGATTATAAAAACAATAAAAATGTAACACTAGCCTATGCTCCCAGTTTGGTGTTAAAACCGGAGCACGTGATTAGAAGGCTGGCCAGGGAGAACTGGCATCAAGATCTTATCAGGGGTTGTCCGGGTAGCGGGGTACAAGTGATTTTATCGTTTTTCTTTGTACTTCTAATGTTTTCCCCGAATTTTCATCATGAACACGCTTTACTTTGATAATCAGAAGAAAAGCCTGCAAAGTAATTATTTCCATAAAACGTCACCCAATGCAGGAAAGAGCATAGTCACGGAGGGCGCCTGAGGGAAGGACAGACGGATGTTCAGGGTCACAAGGTCCAAACCAGCCCAGCCCGTGCACCTCCGCCTCGGTCCCGGCCCACCACCAGGGGGCAGCGCAGCCCAGCGCACTTCCTGCTTCAGCCTGCCTGGCAGGTTGGCCCTTGGACTTGACCAGGTGAAGAAAAGGCCTTTCTGCACCTGCTACGTGAAGTCAGAAGGGCTTCCGCCCCCTGGCAGGAAGCTCTCTAAAGGGTCTGCTCCCATCCCAGGGCCCCGGGTGGGGGGCCCAGCCCTGATCCATCATCCAGTGGAACCTGGGGAGCTCCCTGGGGGGTGGGTCACCTCCAGCTAAGGGTCCAGGAGGACCCACGGGTACCCCTCACAGCCCCCACACATGCCCCGGGGCCGGACCCATGCCCACAGGAAGCTTCTCCAGCATCTAGGTGCTCCCTCTCTGCTTAAGCAATTCTCTTTTTTCTTGCAGGCAGGGGCTGGCCGCCCTGAGCTGGTGTGCAGAAGCCTACTTACCTGGGACTCAGAGGGCACCTGGTCCTGCACGGAGCTGGAGCCGCCGCCCCGTCTGGAAGAGGTCAGGCCCTCGAGCAGATGCTGTCTGAAAGCCAGCGGCCAGCAGCCTCCAGGGTTCTGGAGGAGCCATGGGCCCCCAACATGGCACGTCACAACCTCACAGTAGGAACGCAAAAGGTTCGTCCCCTTGCCTGGCACCCAGCATTGCTTTCGAACACACCTCGAGGTTTTCTTAAAATAGGTGAGACGTTGAAGATTTGGAGTCTGAATTTTGCCTTTCTCAGGACGAGTTCTTGGAGTTTTAAATCACAGCACAACACAAGCAGTGTGTTGGCTGCTGGCAGAGGCAGACACGGAGGAGAAGCACAGAGGCCCAGAAACCTGACTTACCTGAGCAAAGTACAACTTCATTTCCTTTCCAAGGAATTCGGTCTTGTGCAGCTGCAGCCGGGCGTCTGCGGCAGACAGAGGGTTGCTGAAGTTTATTCTGACTCGTTTGAAGCTCTTAAAATACTGAAAGGTGATATCCTTGTCATAGGTTCTAAAGAGGGATTCAAACTTGGCCTGAAAATTGCAATGAAAACAGAAGAACTTAGAATTTCCCTGTCTAGGAGTCTCGCCTGGACAAGTTCATCACATTTCTCAGGGAGGGGATGAATTATCGATCCTTTCCGGAGCCCCCGACTTCTTTGTTAGAGGACACAGAGAATCGGCCTCCTCTGAGGACACGCAGCATCTTCTGCCTTCTGAGTCGCAATGCAGGTGACTTTGTAAACAAAGTCAGAAGATGGTTTACAAACACTTCTTATAGAAACAGAAGCATTCTCTTTAAAGTTGAAGGAGCATTCTCCAAGAGGTACACTTTTGGAGACTCCTTTCCCCTGGCCAATACCAGTCCAGGGGACTCCAGCCCCCCACCCGGCTCAGGGTGGTGCTGGGTACATCTTACTTATTGGAAGCATGCCCTGTTTTCAGCCCGCTTCGGAAAGTCACAAACTCTCTGGGTCCGTTTCCTTCCGTAAAATGAAGCTACTGTTCTCGGCCTCTGACATCTCTTTCAGCTCTAAAAATTCTCAACAATTCTCTCAGCCAGGTGTTGCCCAAATGAAGACAAAACTATTTCTTTAGGGCTTAAAAGCACTGCAACTAATTAGGAAAAAAATTACTTTTACAATTGAAAAACAATGAAGTTAATAAAAGGCCTTTTGTTTCTTAATGTAAAGGAATGGTTTTAAAAATTCACCCTATTGTTTTTAACCTTAGGCTATTGTTTTTTTAGCTCTCTAAAACAATACTGATTTAAAAACAAAGGTACTGCAAGTGGACCCATCTCTGAAGCTGGCTTTTTTATGTATATATATCTATCCAGCTCTAGCATTGTAAGGATTGGTGAAAATTATGAAATACCATCAATTCTTAGAAAGAGAGGCCAAAGTTCAGTGATTACAAGCTTGGATTTAGGAAACAGCTCTTCAGCCTCCTCCCGGAAGAGCTCTGGCCAGAGCCCCCTGCACTGGGTTCCGGGGTGGGGGGGCGCCTGGAGGGGCCACTGCAATTAGGGAGTTAGGAGGCAGCCGAAGGGTCAAGGAAGACGGCATGGGCTCCAGGCGCCGTGTTTCTAGAGCCTTCCCTATTAAGACACTTCGGGCAGGTGGCTAGGCCCCGCGTGAAAAGCGGAGGGGTGGCTGGGAGTCTGGCTCGCGAGGGGTGGGCTCTCCACCTGGACAGCTCTGATGCAGAAGAAGATGGGCGTCTTCCAGAACATTCCCGGCTGGAAAGCACAGGAGGGAATGACGGCCGTGGACCTGGCCAGGGGCTGCCTTTCTCCCAGGCTTTCCAAGGGAGAGCGCTGACAGCACGCAAACCTGCTCTCCTCACTTCCCCCTGGGTTTCTTTGGTTTGTGAAAATTCCTGTGAATTTCCCATGAGGGTTGTACAGAGTAGATGCTTCACATCAGATTTCATCTAGCTGCTCGATCCTTTTTCCCTCCACTCCCCTGGAGCACCCGCAGGTTTCTAGGCGAGGGGTGTGCTTTTTAAATTTGGAATTTCGCATGACCTCATCAAAAGGCACTCCGACCAACTGCAGTTTTCGAGTTATGATTCAGAATTTAGGAGAGATGACTCTGATGAATATTTTTAGAAATATTCATACACAAAAATGTACAAGTCAGGGCTCGGGACCGTGACACAACATGTATCCGTTAAACCCATATTACTATTAGACGATTATAACAAATAGCCGGTATCTAGGTATTATAGTTGTTGGATGGCATCTCCACCTAATTTAAAAAAAATCAGTGATTTTACTCACATATGTGTAATATGAAAGACCTTGATATTGTGATACTTTTACACATAGGAACAGAGTGTGATCTCCATAAAAACTACAGCCCTGGCACACTGGCATGGTACACAATTATGCAGTTAAGTTTGATTAAAAAAAAAAAGAAACCTTTACATGTCCCAATTTGACTTTGGTTATGAAGCATATAACAGAAACATCACCACCTCCTTTCCCAAAGAGAACACATGAAATGGGATTCATGCATATACATTATTACATTATTAAAGATCAATCTGATAGCTGGGTAGCTATTGAAAAATCTCACATTTTAGTCAACGAGGAAGAAAAGTAGGTAATGACAAAATGACCAATAATATTAAAGAGTCCCAGGAGGCACTCTTATCCCACACTTATATTATTTATCCAGTTTTTAAATTTGCTGCCATGGCTACATTTTCTCCAGCTAGAAAAGTCTGAAAACTTCAGGACAAGCCTGTGGAACTACTGGCAAAGCATACAAATGTCCTTACAACATTTACTTCCTAAGATAAAATCAAATTATTCAGAACTCTAGCTGTGAGAAGCAAAAGGAAGAAAGGAAAAAAGAATGAAAAACAGAAGAGGCAAAGTTCTGCCTTATTATGTGGTCAAGGAACCTGGATATTTTCAAATATTGAGAACTTTAGAAATTCCTTTCCAGTTCCTCAGGCAACCGTGCTTGGTTTTTAAGGTTACCCTGGATTTCTTCCAAACCCCAAAGCCCACAAGAAAGCTGCCTACCCCCAATTTTTCAATTAATGGTCCGAATTAGCAGAATGCTTTGAAATGCTCAAAAACCACATTAGGAATTAGAAGTCTTACCCTGGTTTCACTTTCGCTGAAGATATCAATGTTTGCCACACAGGCAACCAAGGAGCTAAAACTGTAATTTAAGGTTCTAAAATGCATCTTGCCTTCTTAGAGTGAAAGCACCAGGGACCCGCGCAGTCAAGTCCCAAGTGAGGTTCTCTTAGAAGAGGCTGTCGGTCCCTTCTCGAGCACCGCGTTTATACAGCCACGAGGGCCAGCCCCTTGGGAAAAAAAAAGCACAGCTTCTATGGCATCCTGTTTGGACAGCAAATTCCTGAGTCAAGTCCTGCACGCTTGCAGGCAGACAGGGACAAAGTGTAAATTTCTGCTGGAAAGAGGTGACGTCAACACCTTAGTCATTTTCCCTATGCTAATTAACAGCCTTTGGGAGGATGGAAAAAACAGCTGAGGGTGCTTGGCAGCTGCTTTATCAACCCGCCTTGCAGCATACTTTCCACTGGTAGTAATTCCATTCAGCACTCAGACGTCGTGCTCTTCGCTGAATGGGACAATCCTCTTTAAGATGGAAAATGTTACAGAGGGACAAGGACGGAGGACGGAGGTCCACAGCAGTAAACGGCAATTAGTCTCCAGGGGACTTGCAAGGCTTTGGGCAACCTAGAAACCAAAGCCTTGGTCAGTTTGAGCCTGGTAATTTCCTGAAATACCCTAGCTAGTTTCAAATTGGGGCATTAGAGAAAACATTTTGAAATATGTCTTGAGCAATGAATTCTGCTTTAAAAAGAAAAAAAGTAGAATTAATTTTGAAATGTAGTCTTTGCCAACTGAACTTGCATGGATGAATGTTTCGATACCGCCTTATTATGGGGTGGTGGGAAGTGTCCCTAAAGCAATCCTGGGGTTTTCATTTGTAAGCCTGATAACTGTAATTTGAGGAAGAGGAGTATGCAACTTTGATCATTTTCTAACAGCTACCAAAACATTTTGAAGAGCCCAGTCTCTGAACTTGAGAAAAGAATTGTTCAGAGGTCCTGCTTAGAGACTTAGAAGAAGAAGAAGAAAGAGTGAACACTATGATTGAAGTCGGTGCCCAGCTGGCCTTTTCAGGGGAGGCATCTGGTCTGGAGAAGCATATGGGGGTGGTAGGACTGAGCCCAGTTTTCTCTTTAAAAACTTTGTGACTCTCTGAACTTCTAAGCACCATACCAGCTTAGCTCTCTGAGGCAGTCTGGGCTCTTGGCCCCTCCCCACTGTCCCCAATTTCATTATAACCTAAAAACACTCAAATTATTTAAAAAATCATTCTCTAGGGGCATGCAGGAACAGCTCTTGAGCTTCTAAAAGTCAAATGGAACCTGACTATTCACATTTAAAAATTAACTTCAAAGAATCATTGTCAGCCAATAATTAAAAAGTATATGTGTGTGTGTCTGTGTGTGTGTGTGTGTGTGTGTGTGTATGCAATAGGAGAAAACAAAATACGACATTTGTTCCTCCAAAAAAGGAAAAGCTGAGTCTTCTTGGAGGAGTGTGCATTGCTTAATTTCAATGCACTGTGACTTGCTGCCAACCATGGAGTTAGGTAAGAAACTGGTTCTGGTGTTTGCTTTGCCAAATTACCCATAACTCCCAACCAGAAAAGATGTAAATGCATATATTCTTTAAAAAAAAAATGGAACTCTTGGAACAGTGTTTTTTGCATCAAACCCCAAGAGGAACTGGTGATATCGGCTCACGCTATGGGATGGAAAGTGCTTGCCTAGAACAAGCCGCATTTTCAGCACAGGGATGCAAAAGCTGAGTTTGGTGGTTGTGGTAACGGGGGAGGGGGTGAAAGGGGGGAAATAGGGGGAGGCCAGACACCCAGAGCTGCATCCGACTTCTCCAGAGAGGCCTTCTCTCGAGTGCCCTCCCTCCACTCCAACCCCTTGCCTCCTTCTCTTTGCCCTGATGTTCACCTTGGCTAAGCGAGGTAAAGGGTGATCACAGGTGGAAGAGGAGGCTAATTGCATTGCCTTTTTTAAAATCATCATATGAAGCTCCAGTTCGGTTGTTTTGGGCAAAGTTGGAACATTTCTGTTCATCTGAGAAAACAGCACTGAACCCATCCAAATCTATAACTGTGGTTTCATCACAGGTAGGGATGAGAAACAATAGAAGAGTGAGAAGTATCTGAAGATGGTTGAGTTGTGTTTGCTTATAGAAACAACAGCTCTTTCATTAGGTTGCCAAAAAGCCTCACAGAATGTGTAATTCGGTACCTGCCTTTGAAATGATTTTAAGCTCCACCTGAATCAAATTTAGCAAACTGCAGGTGTCCATTTTTAGATCAGGAAGAGGGGCTCCTCAGAAGGGCGGCTGCCAGCTGTGGCGAGGCTGGGATGGATGCTATCTGGCAAAAATCACTGGGTCACCAAGTGAGCCAGGGCCCCGGGGCAGGAGAGATAGCACCCAGGTCGTCACCTCTGGTTGCCTTGGCTGCAAAACGAGAGGTGGGGAGCAGATTAGAATTTTCAAATTGTGCCTCTCTGAGGGACATGGCTCCTTAGCAGAATGCTGAGCCCCTGGTGGCCAAGGAGCAGAGCTCTGGGCTCAGGTAACACTCCTTAAGCACACCTCACTGTCCCTCACCTGTCCATCTGGCCATCCTTGTTGACAACACCTGTTCTTCCACTGCACGTCTATTATACACGAGCTTCTATTTCTCAACCACCCACGCCAAAGAATCTTACTTTGTAAAGAGCTATGGTTTCCCCAAAGGATAAAAATTTCTCCAAAGCAAGTATAGAAAAAGTTGACTTTGCTCCTTGATATTTCTTGGTGGTTTGCAGACAAGTACATTCTTGATTCTTGTGCGCTAGTCAGACTGAACTGACTTGAAGAAAGGAAAGCCCACAGCAATATCTCATTAGAACTCTTGGCATGCATACTAAAAAATTGCCCTCAAAAATAGTAAAACCGAAACCAGAACTTAAAAGAGAAAAAATATATAGGTTTTAGTCAACTAAAAGCTTTAAGAAAACTTAGATGTTTCCCATTTCTTCCATTCACGTTATAAAAATCATAAATGAATCTCTTTAACCTGCATTTGCCTCCTCTGGCTCCACAGTTAGGGCGTATTTTCATTAAGAAGTTTCTATTTTCAGTGAGGAAAAATTGAGGTTTATGTTGAATTCCATCGTTCCCATTACAGCATTCTTAAAGTATAGCTGGGATTACCTCACCACTTCCATTATAAACCCCAGGATTTCACAAACGGGACAAGAATGTGCCACAGGCCCGGCAGCTATGGATTCAGCTATGGACTGACCAGGGAGGGAATCTGAGTTTTGACTTTACTGTGCAAGCCTGAGCTGTGCAAAGAAGGGGGTAATTTGCAAATGATCTCATCTGGAGGAAAAGGACCCACTGGATTAAGACAAGAGGCAGCAATGCATTATCTTTAATGTGAATGAAACTTACATCAGAAGGTTAGCTTCTGAGAAAATGGAGTCATTTTGCCATTACTTAATGTTTGTCACCCTTCCCTTTGCAATGGGGGAGGCTTTGTTCCCCCACCTAAGTGATGGCGGACACACATCATAGCCTGCTGTGTTACTCATCCTCATCATTTCCTAACCGGAGTTATTTAAGCAGAGTGTCTTTGTCCTCAACTTGTATACGGGGTTAACAAGAAATTCTGAGTTGTGGTGAGGAATGAAAAATTGAGGGAGGCAACGAGCCTGAAACACAGTCAGTGCTGGCCATGCTAGTTGTCCTTCTATTTCCCAATTCACGGAAAAGGATCCTGAGGTTCCGAGGGGCACACTGTATTTCTTATCGCCAGGACTCGCCCAGGTCTTTCGACCTCATATGCCTTCCACTAAACTCTGCCCACCTAATGTCTGCACCCTTTGGCTTTGGGTTGGGGGTCACTGTTCTCTCGTCCCTCAGGCTGACCCTCCAGGGCATCTGGATGGCTTCCTCTCCCAGGGAGCCCACAGGTCAAGGGTAAGTTCTCCATTCCAAATCCCCCCACAGCACCTCAGGTGGCCCTCCAGGAAGCCACAATAGCTTTCTAAACCTGCCTCCTGTGGCCAATTTCTTATTGCTCAAAAATGGTGTGTACACTTCCCTATCATAAAGCTTCCCAAAGCCAAGCTTGGATTACATTCCTATCCAACTATAAACAACTTCAGGGACTTTCTGCTGCTCCTTAGGTTGAAGAGAAAGCCTTTGGCTTAGTAGCTATCCATCCAATCATTCACTCATCCATCCATTCATTCATTTGTTCATTTGCCCAAGTACTGTTCTAGGTAATGGGGATTCATCAGTGAACAAAATGGACAAATATCTCTGCCCTCATTGAGCTTACATTCTAGATGGGGAGAAATACAATAAACTAGATAAATGAGTAAAATATATCATATGCCTAAGGCATGATATGGGCTGGAAATATAGCAGAGAAGAGGGATAGGAAAATTTGGGAAAGGGGCATGTTGCAAGTTTAGAAAGACGAGCTGGGAAGCAGCCCTGATAGGTGATACTTGGGTACAGAAAAACCTGTGGGAAGTGGAGGATTGAGCCATGGAACGTTGGGGGAAGAGCATTGCAGGCTGAGGGAATAGCAGGTGCAAAGGTCCAAGGCAGGAGAATCCTGGGGTGCTGACGGCCTGAGGTGGCCCAGAGTGGCTGTGGAGCACAGACACGTGACATCTGAGGCCTCCGCCCACTGGATGGACTCTGGCTTATATTCTGATGAGGAGGGAACCACTGAGGGTTTTGAGCAGAGGAAGGGCATGAACTGACCTCCACATTTACAGAATCACTCTGGTCTCTGGGTTCAGAGTACAGTGAAGGGGCACGGGTGGAGGTGGGTGCCAAGGGACGTGATGGCTGGAGCAGGCAGGGCAGGAAGAGCTCCTGCGGCCACAGTGCTCAGGGCTCCACTCTGCACGTCCTCCACTGGGCCTGTTTCCCTCACTTCTCTCTGCCGACTCCTCCCTGGTCTCACCTTGGCCCACTGACCTCCTACTTATACTTCAAAGCCCATCGCAAATGCCAGTCCTCCAGTAGCCTCCTTCATGACTCAGCATTAATCCTGGTGGCCCCAGGATGTCATCACGGACTGGGTGGCATCATAGTTACTTTCTCATTTGGCCATCTCCCCAATACCGTGAAATCTTCATGAGGACAACGCTGCTCATTCTGCAGCCCCCAGGCAACACTGCGGCTGTGGGATAAATGCTTGTGGAGGTCGCTGACGCCAAAGTCCAGGGAACTGCATGGCGGGGGGGCCCATCTGATGTGGGCTCTGAGCCAGGACTCACCAGGAGGCCTTGGGTGTCGCTGACTGAAGGTCATCCTTTGCTTTGTATAAAGGCCACAGCTCTTTTGGTCACGGAAGGCAGCAGAGCACTGGGAAAGGTGCTTGCTCACAGGCCTCCTGGGAAGCGCTGTGCTCAGGGGCCGCCCACCTGCACACCTGGTGCCAGACACTTATTTCCTCGTGTGTGGGAGCTCACAGGGGGCCCAGGTACCGGATGGAACCTTCCGGGGAGACTCCAAGGAGGCACCACGTGAGACCCTGCGAGTCCTTCGTGGTTCTTCTGACGGCTCTAAGCCAGGTGTCTCCAGGACAGTCCTTCCAGGGTGGGAAGAATATTCTTCGTAATGAAAGTTCCCCTTGTCTTTTTAAAATACCTGTTTTTAGGGTGTGTTTTATAAAGTGCCCAGTGTCTAGCAGAACTTGTACGGAATTCACAAATAAAATGCCTTTATTGGCAGATGTCCTCAAAAATCTTTTCCTAAAGAGGCTCATGAATGAAAAAGTTTGGAGCCCATTTGTCTAAGCTGTGGTGTGACTAATTCCCAATTTTCTTTTGGCTCCTTCATGAGGCTTAGGTATGAAAAACAGAACAACAGAAATATTCTTCTTTTTGATGTCTGCGAACGAATTTCTGTTCCTTTAAACTGCGACTTTTAATGACAACTGGGGAACAGGCTGGTGGGTAGGGGCAGAGTTGGATTCAGGAACTGACTGCTTCTTGCATCCCTTGGTTACTGGTAAAATCTTTGGCCAAAGGGAGGGGCTACCATTTAAGAGAAAATGAAGTGCAAAGCAGGTAAGACAATGTCCACAGGTGGACTTCTGATGGGCTCCTGAGAGGCCAAGCAGAACCCTCTGGAGAAAACAGGCAGAAGCTGGTTCTCCGGCTACAGAGAATGAAGCCTAAGAATTCTAAATCTGAAAGAAGAAACCCATTTTACAAACAAATCACCTAGTGACTGGGGCAAAGAAGGAAGGAAGACTGTTCAAATCTATGCCTTAACATAAAGGTCACAGTTCACCCAAGAGTTCACCTAGTTTGTTAAAATTCCGTGTGTGCCTCAGATCTTATTAACTTTTGTTCCTTATTACCTCAGTCTTTCCTTAACCCATGAAGGTTAACCACAGCTCTGGAACTTCTTGGAAATGCACGGCTAGGAATGTTTAAGATAAGGAAATAGCCATAGGCAAATTGAAACTGTACTTAATGGCTTGGAAAGTGGGGAGGCAAGGAGACGGGGATTCAATGAGGAACATTTACTTAGAGATGACTGAGGCCAAAGCCACTCCAATCAGTCACTCCTTATTTGCTCCCTTTAGTCTATTCCTTTCCAGACCCTCCTTGCTTTAGTTACTGACTTTAACCTCTGCTTTGGGCCACCACACTGCACTGACACAAACATGGCCAAGGACTGATGCCACCCACGCTGGCTGGTGGTGACCCCAGCCACCAGCACCTGGGATCTTCCAGCCCGGCTCTGAACAGCTCTCCTGGCCCCAGACTCACTACAGACAAGGAATCCTTTACATTACGGTGTCACATCTACTTTTGACTTTTAAAGCCGAGGGGAAAAGCTATGTCCCTTTTGTTGCCATATTTCAAATTCATCTTGGAGGCACTAATCTTCAGCCAGGGCAGAGGCCAACTCTCCCAGTGCACCTGGGAGGTAAAAGCAGGTAAAAGGTCAAAGGGGAGGACGTCCCAGAGGAAAGGGAAAAGAACAGGGCAAAACTGAAAGCTTCTGGAAATATTTAACACCAGATAGTTTTCAATAACTTTGTTAAGGAGAGTTCATAACCACAGCCATTTTAAAACTCAAGTCAGTTCAGAGCTGGGAGAAGAGAAGAGTGTATTATTAAACACCTTTCCCTGCTTTCCCCCAAACTGTTCACAGGCACCTTTCCAGCTGCAGCTGAGCAGCTGCCCCTTGGGGAAGCCGGGGCTCTCCAAGCGCCTGGGCCCCCTGCCCCTGTGGTCTTGCACGTGCCCCTTCCCCAGGTACGGCTGGCTGACCGACTGACCTTGGAGGCAACTGAGGTTTTGGCATCTAACTTAATTCCATAATGCATCTAAAACAGATTATTGTGAGCTGCCACCACCCGAGGTGCTGGGGGACCACGCGAGCAGCTTTCCCATTTCTGTGGCTCAAAATGTTTGACGCCGCATAATCCACATCAGATGACGCTTTTGGAGAGTGGATCCCTCACTCCCACAGGCCGTTCTTCACTGTCTCCTGCCAGCACCAGTCACTGCCATGACGCGTTCCGGAAGACGGGTGGCTCCGTGGGCATTTGCAGAATGTTCTCTCCCACTCCTGAAATGACGCTGGGATGTGAGTGACCGGAATGGTGGGCTCTGTTGTGGGGTGACCCTACTCCACTCCGACCACTCCGACCTGTTGTTTTCTTTAGTTACGGAGCAGGAGGTGATGGCCACACTGGGGAGGCCGCCAGCATGACTGAGAACAAGGATCTCAACACGCTCACAGGTTCCCACAAGTCATGGGGGGGCAGACAGGTCCCGGCACCACTGGCTCCGGACGGCACAGCTGTAAACAGATCCAGGTATTTTCAGGGTGCGGTTTCTAAGATAGCTTTTCCTGTTATGCGATTTTATTGATACATAGTCACGCACCATGTGCTCCAACCGAAGTACACAGTCAGTGGCTCACAGTATCATCACAATCACTGCTCAGCTTCATCACTCCAAAATAAAGAAAAAAATATCAAAAAATAAGAAAAGAAATAAAAAAGAACACCCAAACCATCCCATACCCCTCACACGCCCCTATTATTTATATATTTTTGTCATTATTTTATTACTCATCTGCCCATACACTGTTTAAAAGGAGTGTCAGTCACCAGGTTTTCACTATCACATGGTCACACAATAAAAGCTATATAGTTACACAATTATCAAGAATCAAGTCTTTTGGATTATTGTTCAACAGATTCAGGGATTTCCTTCTAGCTATTCTAAAACACTAGAAACTAAAAAGGAATATATATATAATGTGTAAGAATAACCTCCAGATTGACCTCTCCTCTCTACTCGATTTGAGATCTTTCAGCCACTGAAGCTTTAAAATGTTTCATTTCTTTTCCCCCTTTTGGTCAGGAAGGCTTTCTCAATCCCACGTTGCTGGGTCCAGGCTCGTCCCCGGGAGTCATGCCCCACATTGCCGGAGAGATTTACACCCCTGGGAGTCACGTCCCATGTAGGGGTGAGGGCAGCGAGTTTATCTGCAGAGTTGGCTGAGAGAAAGAGACCACATAAGATAGCTTTCTTAACAGGCCATTTTGAGAAGACAGCATTTTAAACAGCCCTTGTAAAAAAAACCTAGGATGCAGTTTGATCAATCTTGTGTTGAAATAACATCCAGGAAGTTGGTGGCTGACTTCACCCTTTAAGGAACCTCCCCAGCGGTCCGTGCCACCCTGGGTGGGGGTTGGGGCGGACGCTACTAGCCCAGAGGTGATATTATGGGTCACCCAACGGTGACAACTACATCCATCTGCTGAGCACCCCGCACCCCAAACCCACGGTCTGGGCTCTGGGAAGCAGATTCTGAGGTTCCTGCTGGGCAGGAGGTTTATCAGGGAGTGCTGCTGGGATCAAGACCTGCGGAAGGGAGAGGGGGAGGGACACACAGAGGGACAGAGGGAAGGGAAGCAGAGGGGAAAGACAGAAAGGGAAGGGATGCAGAGAGGAGGGAGAGTGGAAGCCTTGCTGACCCCAGGGGGTGGGGAGGAGTTCTTAAGCTGCGATGACCCCTCTTGTAGGGCAAAGGCTGGACTGTGACACTCCCACATGGGTCAGTTTTGGGAGGTGGGTTACCCTGAGGAACAGACAAAAACCACAAATTCGGGAATAGAAGGCACCAAAGATTTGTACCTTAAGTTGATCACCTGAAATCTCTCACAAATAGGACAACCTTAACACCGGTTACCATGAAAATACCGCTGATTCCATCAGCAATCGTTTGCTCATCTACCCATAAAAGGAACTTTGAAAGGAATAGGGGTGAAAGAAGTAGTAGGTTCAACAGTTCAAACTTTCAGTGTAAACCGTGTCAACTAAAAGCTTCAATACTGAACCAACAATTTCACTCCTGGGAATTCATTCTAAGGACACCATCCTGGCTGTGTGCAAAGATTTCGATACCAGTATGTTCCCTGCAATGCAAACTAGAAACATCCTACACATCCAATAAATGACCAGCTAATAAATATGCTGAGTCCATTTGATACACTTTGGAGCCACTCAAAGTAAGGAGGTGCAAAACTGAAAATTTATTACTTTCGTAATAAGGAAAAAATTTTCTTTTATAAATAAAAATACCCTTCCCTCCACAGTAGTTAAATATGATTTATTTCAATGGCCAAGTACACACTATGTCAAGTTCAATTTTTGAGAGGAAATCTACCTCTTTTTTTTTTGTATAGTCATTTGATATCATGACCTTTAAATTCTTTGTGCCACATTTGTTACATATAATCTCCAAACCTGCAGTTTTTTAAGCCATTAATATTTTGGAGTGCCAATTTTCCTTGAATCCCATTTCTTAACTAAATATCTTTGTAAACAGGGGTTTCACCAGAAAATGTTTATTTTGCTTTCCTTCAATAGCCTCTCCTGCAAACCGTCATCATCTGCTGGAATACCCAATCCACCAGGTGTCTTGCTGATGTGTCCTCACGAGGGTCTGGGCTCCACATGGCCCGTGAAACAGTTGCTTGATTCTGTCCTGCTGGGCTGAAGCTCTGATTTAGTGTGGGCAGATCTCACAGAGAAAACGCGGAGGCTCCAGAGTGAGCCCAGGGGAGAATATCCAGCAGTTGCCAATGGCTCCTAGTTCCGTGCCCTCTCGGCACACATCTATCCAGTTCGTTCTTATACGGACATGTCCCCACCTACTCCTCCCTCATCATCTGTGTTACCTTCTCCATTCTTCTTGCTGTCCCTGCATCACGTGCAGGTTTCCTCCTTTCTCCCTGCGTCTGCCCCACCCACTGGATATCCTTTCTAACAAGACTGGAACGTTATCGCATAAACTTTTTCCCATTATTGGGTTAATGATGAAAACTGTTTAACCTGTAAGACCTAACCAGAGAATTTGTATTTAATCAGCAACTTCTGGAGATCAAAGTCTCAAGCCCACAGGAAGGCATCACTAGGGGAAAATGCATTGGACAAGTGGGCACTTCCGGGGCTGGCTGTTCACTACCTGGAGAAGAGAGCTACTTCTCTGGACACACTTTGCGAGCATCTATGTTGAGCAGATTCCTTTGTGGGTTGCTTGGGATTAAGAAGAGACTTCCACGTCTGAAGGCTAAGCCATTTTGTTCTTTCATTCAACTATTATTTATTAACGATCTTCTCTGTGCTTTCCTGACCCACATGACTGGGTCAAATTAACTGAATTTTCCCTATTCCATATCCTCATACCACCATGAACCTCTAGTTCCCAGCATTTATGACATTTTAATTGGTCTCCTCTACTAAACTAAGGGCAGATGAAATCACAGACTCAGGTACACTGAAGACCCTCAAAAAATGTGTGTTGAAAAAATACCTGCAGCTGATTACAGTCCCCTTCACCAGAGGTGCGAAGAAGAATAAGATCCAGCAGTTCCCTCAGAGAGCCCCCCGTCAATCAGCCGAGAGATACTCCCCAAGTCTCTACCAGGTGCTCCGGACTCAATGAGGGGCTTCAGAAGCCTCAGGCACAGTCTCCGGCCCTCCAGGGGCTTCAACGTGGCACTTGGGAGACAACCCTGTGGCTAAATGACACCGATTGAGTGCTGTAGATAGAGAGAGCTCAGGAGACTGGAAGCAGGGGCAGTGGTGGCTGGCAAAGTCTACTCGTAGCATTTAATGATGCTATCTCAAAGCCCAATGCATTTAGGTAGAGAAAGCCCTGTGGATAAGGGACTTGGACACTAGGTTAGATTTGAAAAAGGTGGCAAAAGGACATGTCACTGCATTTTCTCATTCCTACCTGAAGAAAAAAAAAGTATTAGGAAAGTTAACGTTCTCTTCATCCGCTAGAAAGTAGAAGGATCCGCTTTGTGAACAAACTTCTTTGATGGCTTGCATTTTTACCTGGCACTGGCTAAGTGCTCATATTTGTTAATCTGATGTCCTGGATTTGTTGTGAGGCCCTACCTTTGCATAATTTAATTTATTTTTTAAAATACAACAGTTCAGGAAATTCATGGGATGGCATTTTAAAATATTTTGGTAAGAACATAAAAATAAATAAATTAATATGCTAGGCAAAATCTTGTTAGACCACACCCCCAAATTTAGACCACACACCCATCCATAAATGGAGGGGTGGGGAGGGGGTGTGTGGGATGTGGCAAGGGGTGTTGCAGAGATATGATAAAGACAACTGTGGCACACAGAATTTTCCAAAGACAGATGCAATAGTATCTCCCATCCCACTTGGTCTTGAAGACCCTTGCCATTCCACCATCAAGAGCCACAGTGCATGTTCCCTGCCCTTGACCTAGGAAGGCCACTATGACTGCTTCAACGGATGCTACATGGTGGAAATGACATCATGTGGCTTCCAAGGCTAGGTCATAAAAAAGCCACACACATCTGCCTTGTTCTGTTGGGACACTTGCAGTTGGAACCCAGGCCCTGTGCTATCAGGAAGGCCAAGCAGTCCATGGAGGGGAAATGAGGTCCCTGGCTCCAAGACCTGGCTGAGCTCCCATTCAACAGTTGGCACAGCTTGCCAGCTATGTGAGAGAGACATCTCGGAGTGGATTCTCTAGTCCCCAGACGAGCAAACTCAGCGATCCCATGTGGAACAGAGAAGAACCATTTCTGCACAAATTGCAGATTTGTCGGCAAATTAAATGATTGTTGTTCTTTTAAACCATTGTTTGGTGTGGTCTGTTTCACAGCAATAGTAAGTGGGATGACAATACAGAGATGGGCAGAAGTGACAAGGCTTGTCACTGATGAGACCTGGAATGCACGGAAGGAAAGATCAAATGATGAACTGGTTTCCCACCAGAGGGATTGGAAGGAGAGTGGGATTTTTAATAGAAACAGTGGTAGTCACACACAGGTCAGGCAGGGGTCGAAGCAGGGAAGATGGAGAGGTTGGCTTCTTCCTTTTACGTGTGTATACAATAGTCTGACTTATATCAGTGTGTCTATGAGAAATGGCATAACAGAGAGGCAAAGAGCATGGAGCCTGGAGCCAGACTGCCTGGGTTTGAATCCTAGTGTTGCTACTTCTTAGCTGTGTGGCCTTGAGCAAGGCTGTGAACTTCTATGTTCTTCTCTGGTGGTTGTGGGCACTAAGTGACCTAGTGTCTAAGAAGAGCTCGGCACCTAGGAAGTTCTCCAAGCATTTGCTGTTATGATCTATGCAAATGGGGGCCTTCGATGCCTTTGATGGGGTGGGAGGCTGAATAATGGCCCCCAAAAGACATCCACGCCACCATCTCCAAAACCTGTGAATGCGCTACCTTCTGTGGCAAAAGGGGCTTTGCAGATGTGATTAAATTAAAAAACTAGAGAGGGGGAGATCATTCTGGATTATCCAGGTGGACCCAATGTAATCACAAAGGCCCCTTTATACGAGGGAGATAAGGGGTCAGAGTGCGAGATGGAGCTGTTGCTGTGATGGGCCAAGAGCCAAGGAATGCGGGCGGCTTCTAGAAGCTGAGAAAGGCCAAGAAACAGGTTCTCCCTTGGAGTCTCCAGAAGGAAGTAGCTCTGCCAAAACCTTGATTTTAGCCCACTGAGACCAGAACTCTAAATGACATCCAGAACTGTAAGACAATAAATTTACGCTGTTTTAAGCCATTGAATTTGGGGTAATTTGTTACAGCAGCTCTAGGAAACTAACACAGATTTTAACCCCGAGGACAGCTTTGTAGAACACTGAGCAGACAGAATGTTCCAAAGAAGATAGATTTTGGAATGGATAAGCTGCCATCTCTATTTTCTCTTCTCTGGTCCAAGGTTTCTTTTTAACCCTAGCATGGCAGAGTGGCCAAAGCCTGGGCTCAGGGGTCAGAGGGACCTGGCCTCGGGTGTCAGAAGGCCTGGGTGGGAGCCCTGGCTGCAGCGCTTTTGTGCAGCATGTCCTGGTGCAACTAGGACGGCAGCGTGGCCACTCTGATTATCACAGCTAGAGCCTGTCCTCATAGCCTGTGGCATCCGTTCAGATTGGTCTGTGCCCATGAGGTACTATTATACTAGTGTTGCTACATATTTTGAATATTACTGTGGAACAGTACTCTGAGCTTTAGTTTCCTCATCTGCAAATTCAGCACACTGTAAGTCACAGGTTGCTGTAGACTTAGAGCAGTCAGGGTTCTGGAACTGTGGTCCCAGCAGCATCTCTACCTGGGAACTTCTTGGAAATGTGCATTCTTGCTCCTTGCCCCCTCCTGTTTACTTTGATGGGAGTGGGGTGCTAAGATGGCCCCATGATGCCTGCCTCCTGGCATACCTTCCCTGCAGAATCCCTGGACCATGATGAGGATGGGCCTTGCTCCCATAATCGGTCATGTTTTAGCACAGTCAACTTTAACAAAGGCAGATTATCCAGGTGAGCCCTTAAAAGAGAATGGGCTCCTTATGTAGCTTGTTACTGCAAAGGAGAGGCTAAACTTGCATATAATTGTGCCTAAGAGTCTCCCCCTGAGTGCCTCTTTGTTGCTCAGATGTGGCCCTCTCTCTCCCCAACTGAGCCACCTTGACAGGTAAACTCACTGCGCTCCCCCCTAAGTGGGACCCGACGCCCAGGGGTGTAAACATCCCTGGCAATGCAGGATATGACTCCCGGGGATGAATCTGGACCCGGCATCGTGGGACTGAGTGTATCTTCTTGAACAAAAGGGGGATGCAAAATGAGACGAAATAGAGTCGGTGGCTGAGAGATCTCAAATGGAGTCGAGAGGTCACTCTGGTGGACATTCTTATGCAC
>PVKY010004795.1:0-18592 GCA_004027775.1 Bradypus variegatus
TCCCTCCCTGAGGCAGTGTCCTCTGAAGCACCTTTGGGCTGCTGGCCTTTATGTTGATGGGTCTCCAGGCTTGGTGGGGAGGTTGCTCCCCTGGGTTACCAACTGAGCCTGGAGAAGGGAAGCTGGAGCTGCTGCAATGGGAGGCTCAGTCAGGAGAGTGCCTGATTGCCACTGCAGCTACAGGGAGAGACAGCACAACTCCAATGGGCTTCTTGGGAAAAGCCATAGAGAGGGGGTGTTTTTCACTGGATTCCATTGTTCCGCTGCCAGACCCACCTGATCCACATTGGCCATGGCCACTTTACAGTGTGGGCAGCAGAGGCTGCCTCATCCTGGCCTGAAATCCAGGCCTTGATGAGATGGGCAGAACTTAAACACAGCTGGTGGCTGCCCCTCTGCCTCCTCCTGGAAGTCCTCCCTAATTGGAACTCTTAGAGCCCGAGAGCAACTGCAGCCAGCTGCCTTGCCTCTCGCTGTCCCCAGCAGACCTGGCCTTGGAAGCCCCCTATCACCTCCAAGCACACATTTGGGCACACGGAAAGTGCTTCATTACCCCCGTGGGCTCCTGCATGCATGGGGCCTGCAAGGATGTCAGATGCCAGGGATCCACCCCACCCCACTCCATTATACTACAAATATTTGGGCTGCAGGGCACTTGTAGGAAACCTCTCAGCTAGACTGATGGGGAAGAGGAGCGCAAAGACAGGCCACGCCTGAAAGCAGGGCAACTGTGTAAGAGGCTTTTTCCAGGACTTCAGTCCCTGGCGACTGACCCAGGATTCCATCTGGGGTGGGCAGAGGGATGTGAGAGGGCTGTCTGGGGTGAGGAGGGGTCAGGCCTGGATCCCTGGCACCATTTTCACTCTCACAAGAGTTCTCTCCTGTGGGAAGAAAGGCCCAAGTGGGTCCCTGGGGAGGAGCCAGGGCTGGTGGAGGTGGTGATGTTGGACCCACAAGCCCTCCAGGCCACCTCTCCTGGCCCAGCCTCTGGCAGGAAGACCTGGGGCCTGGGGCCCAGGACCAGGCAGGGGTGTGTGGGAGCCTCTGCAAACCCTTACCCAGAGACACAGAGCCTGGGCCCCTGCTCTCCTTGTCTGGGTGTTCAGGAAGCAAAAGAGAGTCTGGGGCTTCCCTCTGAGCCCCTGCCACCATTGGTCTGATGCTCAGCCTCCATGCCCCTTCTCTCCCCTTGGGGATACTAGCTCCTGTCTTCTTCAGGCCACTGTAGGGATCTGTGGGGCCCCACCATGGGTCCCCAGAACACATCTCTCAGAAGTTCCACTTGTCCCCTTGGGAGGAACCCAGGGACACTGAGAAGCCTCCCAGTGTCAGCAGCTGCATCACAGACTCCCTCTCCTCCAATGAGCCTGCACACCTGGAAACCTCATATACTCTGGGGGTACACTAGGAAGGACGCTGTGCAAGTCTTACTTTGCTTCTGGGTTAAATGGGGGCATTAGGTCACCTGGAATTTCATCCTGAATGTGAGAATCTGGCCCAGGCTATAGTCCACTGGTCAGAGCTGAGGTGGCTCCTCCAGGAAGGTCTTGGTATCTCTGGGGTGAGGCCAGGGGTGGGGGCTCCTGGCCTCAGAGTAAAGGCTTCCTCTCCCTTCCTCCCCTGTCTGCAGGTGGCAGCTCAGGGTAATGTCTCTGGGTGGGAATTCTGGCCCCTGGGGGGGGCCTCCCTCCCTCCATGGACCTCCGCAGCCCACATGGGCATCCCAGGCCACGACACTTGTGGATTCAAGCAGGAACCCAGCGGGTCACCTTTCCAGCCAAACCCTGAGAGGAGGGGACCCTCCAAAGCTGAGGGGAGATCTGAGAAGCAGGACATCTCTTCACCTCCCCCTCTGCCCAGGGCAGAAGGCCCCTTTGACACAGACCACTTTCCTCGGGCCAGGGACAGGGAAAAGGAAGGCCACTGCAGTCCCAGTGCCACCTGCCTCCCTGCCCCCCAAAACCCTCCTGGGCTGAAGACTCTAGACCTGGGGTTTTCTCTGGGATGGAGACCACCTCACCTCTTGTTTTTCCATTGTATGCTTACTGCTCTTCCCTCAGCTCCCTTGGATGTGCACGAGGGGTGTCCCAGCACCTCTGGGGGACAAAGACACCTGCCCTGATCCTCCACTTGCAGGACCAAAGCACACATGCTGAGTGAGGGGTGGGGTGTAGAAGCCACTGCCAAGGAGCTCTGGGGTGGGGATAAGAGGGAGGTGCCGAGGGCAGAGCCAGGCCCAGGTGAGAGGGCACCCTAATCTCACCCCACTTCTCCCCTGCCCCCACAAGCAGCCCCATGCTCTCTCCTGCCCCTCCCCCAGCCTCCTGCACCTGACGCTCATACATTTCTTGTTCATTTCTCAGCATCTCTGGCCTTTCAAGAGCATCCTCTGGGTTACCTCTAGATGCCCCTGTCTGCAGATGCTCTCCTATCCTGAGCCCTTGGAAGCCAGGGTGGCTGGGGGTGCCAGACCAGCAGCTCCAGGCATTCCCCCAGATGCCCTCAGCCTGGGCCCTCCACACCAAAGCCAGGGGAGCGTTTACCCCTAGCCTCTGAACACCCCCCAGGCACACCCTGCCCATGTCCCTGCCTTCTTTTTCATATAAAGGTACAGACATATAATGCATGTGCTGTGTATGTATACACACATACACACACACACTTTTCTTCCTATTTCCTCCCATCTAGGATGGAAATGCCCCTGGGCAGGGACAGGCTTGGTTCACTGATGGGACACGCAGTAGGAATTGCCCGGCCTGGCCACAGTCATTACTCAGTGTTTCTGGAAGGAATCCCTAGCAAAGTCAGACTGTTCTGCTGGCGTTTCTGGGCTCGTCCCCACAGGAACTTTCCTTTACATTCTGACGGCATCCCCAGTGTCTGCCAGCATACGGCCAGGTAGCCGGATTGTTTTATGCACTTTGGCTCGAAGGTGACACTTGACTGTATTAAAGAAGATGACGACCCCCCCCCCCAGAAGGCCCATCCACAGCCACCCTGTCCACCCGCTGCAAACTGCTGCAGCTTCCGGCCCGCAGCCCTGGTTGCCAGTCATGAGGAAGGGTGTTGTTTATTGATTTGGGGGGGGGGCATTTCCCAAAGGGCCCCATTTAACCATCAATTTGAGGAGCAGTAGCAGCAGGCAACTCCATCTCACACCACCTGACTGACTTGGGTCAGCCCACTAGGTCCCAAGCCACAAGGAGGACACGCCACCCAGAACCTTTCACCCCAATATTTATTGATCCCACACTTGGTGGAAGACCTGGGTACTCTTGAGGAATTTGTTTTTCCTCCAGGAGTGGCAAAGAGAACTAGAAAACAGAAGAAGGTGGGTAGAAAGGAAGACGGGGTGGCTGTGAGAGGACAAGAGATGAGGAAGCTGTCCCTGTTACTGTAGAGAAACCTGCCTATGTGCGTCACCCAGCCCAGCTGGCCAGGGGGAGGCTGGGAGACTGGCATGGGGCAGGCAGTGGGCAACGATGGGAACAGGGGTCCTTCTTGGAGCCTCGATCCCAGGTGCTGTTTTTCAGGGTCCTCCAGATGCTGGGTCTTCTGCAAACCCGTGTTCCTGGGCTATCCTACACACTGGTATCCTTCCTCCAGTCTGCTGAGGAAAGGAGACCCCTCCCCAGGACAAGGGCCATTGTTGACAGCCCCACCTGTCTGACCCCAGTGTGGGTAGCCCACGGCTTGCTCGGCCTTCACCCTCACCCAAAGTCCTATCCTGCAGCCCATCTCCAGCCCAGCCCTCCACTGTGGAACTAGGAGGCCCGCCGTCTGCTTGTGTCCGTGATGCTAGCCCAAAGGCTCAGCTCTCTGGAGAGGGTCCTGGTTTATGGGACTTTCAGTGCTAAAACTGGGTCAGTCCTGGGCAAACTGGGATGATTGGTCACCTGGTGTCATTCTCCCCTAAACCCTGCAGGTGGGTTCCATATACATAGCTCTAATGGCCACCTCCTCCCCCCATCCCCTGACACTTGTGCTCTGGGAAAGGGCACTTTATTTTGTTCCCTTTTGTTTCAGACCCAGTTCCTGTGAGTCCTGGGATACTACACTGCCCCCTGGTCCTTGGGGCTCAAGGCCCCTCTCTCCCTTGTCCCACAAGGTCCTGTCCACTTGGCTTCTCTACCCAAGGGGGTGGCAGACAATGTGAGCCCATTCCACAGATGAGACAATGAGGCCCCAGAGCAGCCTTGAACCCAGGGCCAGAGGCATTTCCCTGCATAGATCAAGGAAAACCAACTGGACTGCCATCAACCACCCCAGGCTCCCTACAGCCCCTCACCCATCCCGTCCCCTCCTGGGTTTTCACACTAGGAGTGTCAAAGGCTCGGACTCTCTTCATGTAAACATCTTAATTACATCTTTAATGCTCTCACAGAGATGCTGTGAGTTAAATTACAGCTTCTGTGCATCCTAAATTACCCACAGCCTTCCAGTCAGCTTAAGTGCAAACGTATTTATAGCATCATGAGGGAATAAATCTAGAACCTTCCCCACGTGGGCCTCCTAAGCCCTCATCTCCTGACATGTGGCATTTGCCCGACAGAAGCTCCACACATGCCACCCCTGCATCTCCTTCAACCAGCAAGGATACCGAGCTGGGCCCGGGACATGTCTGCCCAGAGCACAGCAGATGCCCAGCTCCCGGGGTCCGGCTCTGCCGAGTGACCTGCCTGGAGGCCCCTGGCATCAGCCCTGTCCCTCCAGGGCTAAGGGGAAGGCCAAGAGCAGAGATGCCCTTTCCCATCCTATCAACCCCTTCCCTTCGATGTGGTGGAGGTGGGGAAATCCAAAAACAGGCTAGGTTTCTTGGGTCTGTTTCCCAAGGGGCTAAGCCCCACCCCTTTCCTCCAGGCAGCCCCCACCCAACCCACAGGCTCTCCCCGCCCCAGGGGACCCACATAGCCCAAGACAGGGAGCTGCTTCCAGAAGCAGCTTAGTCCAGCTTTTAAAGTCCCATGAAGAGGCGCAGTGGGCATGGGGCCCTTGCCTTTGTTTCCCTCCTCTCTGCGGACCCTCAACATTGAAGGCAGCGGAGAAGGAGGCCCACCCTCCTGCCTCCTGCGGGGGTGGAAGGTGGAGGCTGACCTGGAGGGGCTCCACAGTGGCCCAGGAGCTAACAGGCACCCATCGGCACACTCATGCTCACCTGAAGCCTTTCGGCAGGTCTGGGGGCTACAACCCTTCACACACTTCCCCCCACGTCCTTTCTCCCTAAGCTCCCACTCTAGTTTGGGCTCAGAAGACAGCTGGTTGCCAGGAAGGAGTAGCTGGGAGACTTCGTGAATCCTCTGTAATGTGGACAGATCCTGGGTACTAGCAGCTCTCTTCCTGGCATCTTTGTCCACTGGGCAATTTCAACTCCATTCCTCAGGCTCTCAGGGTCAGTAATAGTGACCCCTGTCACTCAGCCCTATGACCTGGGAGGTGACCTCTCTCCACCCTCAAGAAAGCCCCAGAGTTCAAACCCAGGCCTCTCCCTGATGGAGGAAATACCCCCACCCATTCCCTTTCCCCTCCCTCTCCTATCCCATGTCTCCCTCCACTTCCACATTCCAGGAAGCAGACCCTGAGGTGAAGGGTACCGAGAGGAGACAAGGAAGCCAGCACCGGCTCTTGACCTTCTGGCATGGGAGCCGCCCTCCATGCCAGGGCCCTCCAGCTTGGGGAGGTCAGTGGTCAGACACCCAACCTGGCCAGGGGCGCCTCTCTCAGAGCCTGGAAAGTCAGTAGGTGGATCCTCAGAACAGCTGGGGCCTTGCCGGGCCCTTTCCTGTTTGGCAGGGCGGGTCCCAAGAGTGGGTCTTGACGTTCAGGGAGTGGGCAGCAATCTGGGCACTGCAGAGGGTGTCTCCATCAGAGCTCCAGGTCTGTCCCTGCACCGCTCACGTGTGGATGGCATTGGCCACGTCAGCGAACACCAGCCGGCTGGGCTTCTGCAGCAGGCCCTGGGAGGGGAGGCTGGTCTGCAGGGAGATGAGCAGGGGCATCAGGGACCTTGGCCAAGGCCAGGCCCGCTCTGGCTCAGTCACCTCCACCCTCACTTCCTGGGACCTGTGTGTGCTTGCATTGAGCTGTGCCTTCTGCCTGGGGGACCCTTCCTGCAAACTTGGCCTTGAAATAGGACTTGGCTCAGATGATTCCTCTCTTGCTATAGCCATCCCCAACTTGCCCTGCTGCCTTGGCAGCACTTACCCTGTGGGCCCAGGGGTTGAATTAATTATGCATGTACCGCCTTCCCCCAGCAGACCCCAGTACAGGGGCTGGCTCAAGGGAAGTGCACAGAAAACAGCAGTCAAATGGTCAGTAGCCCCATGGGCTGGGTTGACCAAGGTTCTCAGTCTGATTTCCCGAATATCCTGAGGGGGTGACACAGAACTGGTGCCAAAACTGGGGAGTCTCTGGACTCCCAGCCTGGGGCCAGACCCCTCCAGCAACCCAAGGAGTCAGGGCAAGGGCTGTGAAAAGATTGTGTGGGTCTGGCGGAGGCCAGGTCTCATGGTGTTCTGGCCCTTGGGAATTTTAGAAACTGGGGGCAAGTGATCAGGCAGCCCAGTGGTTCTGGCAAGACGACCTGCAGGCGCCCTTCCCTTTTGTCATAGGAGGCAAGTGGACTGGGGTCTCCACCTGCCAGGGTCTATCAGTGCCTGTATCCCTACTCTGAGGTGCCATTTTCCAAGAGTCTGACCCCAATCACAACCCACTCAGGACCATGGAACCTCAGTGAGCAGCTGGACCCGGGGTCCCAGGCCCCAACAAGCTCTTCCAAGCTCCTATCCCCCTTTCCCAGCCAGTACATGGGGCAAGAATTAGGATTTTCATTTGCAGATGAGAAAACTGAGTCTCGGCAAGGCCAACGGGGCTTCCAGGATTCCCAGGGTATCGGGGACAGAGCCGGGCTAGCCTGGCCTTGCATGGTGAGTCTGTGGGTAGTCATGGAACAATTTTACCGGTTTCAAAACAAAGCTGACAAAGCCCATATACCAAATAAATGCCGCCTGACCACATGGCAGGTGCTCAAACACTGTGTGAGGATGGAGGGAGGATGGGGGTGGAGGGTGCACGAATGGACGGCAGGCTGGGCAGGGGAGCCTAGGCAGTGCCCACCTTGCCCTGCATGGCCTGCCCGGAAGCGGCAGCCTGCACGGAGGCAGCGTCCCGCCCATGCTCCAGTAGCTCCTGCTCCAGCTCGTCCTGTTCCTCCGTGGGGTCGAAGTTGTACATGGGCATGAGCTGGTGGCGCAGCTTCTCCAGCCTGGGGGTGGGGGCAGAGGCTACTGGGGGCAGGGCGGGCCCCTCAGCTCTCACCAGCCCTCCAGGCCCCACCCACTGCCAGCTGAGCCATAACCTCTAACCCTGTTTAGAGTCCTAAGGTTTCACCCAGGATTAAACGAAACATGTTTTTGCACCTATGGGACCAGCTCTACCCTTCAGATGGTTGGCAAGAGGGAGAAGTTGCTCGTTCTTGGGACCAGGTGGGGCCACGGGCCATGGGGCTGTCATCCACGGGGTCCACGGGAACTGCCTAGGCCAGACCATGCAGGAATCCACAGCCTCTGGGGGCGGGGGGAGGGTGAGTAGCAGGCAGGGCAAGGGGTGGCTGGGCAGTTGGGTCAGGGTAATCCCCACCTTCTCCACACCCTCCCCACCTACACCCAATCACAGGGTCATACCTGGTTACCCAGAATCCTCATACCTACACGCCCCGTGGGGTACCCAGGGTGAGATGGGTGGCCCTCAGACCTCCCTGAGGGAACATGGTCATCCCAGGCTATGAGGGGGCAGAAGAGACCCTAATACCCTGACAAGGGAGAGGGGCCCTGGGGGTGGGGGCTCTTTCTCCTTTCCCACCCATGTTCCCTGGAATCCAGCCTGGCACTGCCTATGGGCTGGGGTTTCCGGTGGCAGCTGGGAATTACCTCTTCTTCTTCCTGATATATAAAACCTGCAAGAGAAGGAGCAGCGTCAAATGGCCAGGAAAGGAGGCCCCCATTAACCCAGCAGTCCCTCAGGATGGGAGACATGAACGAGAGACTTCTGGGCCCCCAGTCCTTGGGGCGCCCATCCCAGGGGCATCTATGTCCCACATTCATGCCCTTCTTGTATGTTTATTAGATGCTGACAATGCCCAGAACAAGGCTGGGAACTCAGAAGACTATGCAGGCAGTCCCGGCCCAGGGGCTGGTGGGCGCCACCTCTGCCAATGCCTACAGTGGCCCCAGCCACTTGGCACCTGCCTGGAACTCCTCAGGCCTGAGGGAGAGAAGAAGACTTCAACAGCTCCCCTCAACTCTCCAAGGCCCAAATTCATGTACAGGCAAAAGGAGCAGGGTACGGGAGTGGCGAGACTCCACAGGGTAGTGGCTCTAGGCGGGACCCTGGGATGATCCCTGGGTTCGTATGGCAGGCTCATGCCCCTCAGTGGACAGCACAGGCTGACTCCCCAGAACCTTGGCTCTGGAGGAACCTAAGAGGGTCCCCAGGTCTTATCCCCATTATACAGACTTGAAGATAAAGGCCTAGGCAGGCTGAGAAAACAACCAAGGCCTCCAAGCTGGTGCAGGAAACCCTGGTATGAAGCCTTGAGGGAAAGGAGGGTTGGGGAGAAACCAGGGTGACTGCCCAGGACAGGGACTCTGGGGACCTCTGCACCATCCAGCAACTCCCCATGCAGGTGGTTTCCGATCACCAGGAGCCTGCCTGCTTCTTCATGGAGGAAAGCCATGCCTCTAGGCTCTGTCCTCAAACCTCTGTGGTTCCCACATCTTCTGTAGCCCATCAACAGCTTTAACCCGGTTTGGTCTCCAGCCCAGAGTTCTGCCTGCTGCCCACTCCTGGGGAACCCCAAAGTCCTGGGAAGAAGACTCACTCCTCCAACCCCTCTAGGGGGTCACACATAGGAACCTGCTCTTCTGTGGATGAGATGCAGCAGGAGCTCAAGTGTCTCCAGGCCCAGCCCCTGCCCACCCTGAGCAAGTGGCTCCAGCCCCAGTGCCCTATACTCCCTCCCCTTTCAGCCCAGCTACAGCACACCCCTTCCATGGCCTTGATACAGAGGGGTCTCCAGGGGAAGCCAGAACCTTTATCCAATCTCCATGCCTTTGCCTGTGCTCCTCTCCCTATCCCAATTGCTGACTCACCCACATCTGCCTTTCCAAATTTTCACCACCACTCACTGTGCTTCAGCCCCACCTCCTCCAGGAAGCCCTCCCCTACTGTTCCTGCCCAAGCACTTTTTCTTCCTGTGTGAGGTTTATAGCCTGGTACTAGCTTGTTCCTTCTTGTCTCCAGCATGGCTTGGCTCAGGGCTGACATGAGGAGAGAGGAAGCAGCACTTAGAGAGCATCTCTGGACCTGTATGTAACATGGAGCCCAGAAGCTGTTTCCTGCCCTCTACTGCCTTTGCTCCACGCCTCTCTAACTCTCTGCTTTATGGGCCACCTATAAAGCCCTCTGAACATTACTCCAGAACAAAGGGTAAGAGAGTCTTCCCAAGTCCTGGGGAGGAAATCTTTCACTGAGATTTACAAAGGCCTTATTCTAGGCCCTTCTTTGCCACTGGTCAGTCTGCTTAATCACCAAACGGGAGCCAAGGGGGAACACTGGCACCCTGCCTCATCCCTGCAGACCTCTGAGGTCCTGTCTTCACTCGCCATGTGCTGCATCTTGGCCCTGCTTGCCGGCAGGCAGTTGCTCCCTGGCAGCAATCCAGAGCCTGCGGGGCCCATATGGCAACCCTGATTTAACCGCAGCTCCAACCAGGCCATGGAGGGACCATTCACTGCCCTATTTGTCAGAGCAACATTCCCCAGAGACTGGGACCAGCAACTGGAACCTGGGAGGAAGTGGGCAGACTACTGCTATTGTAAGGCCCTCTGGGGGACCTCAGGTGTACCCCCACCCTCCCTGGCCTCAGCCTGGACAATCTCTAGTGGCCTCCTGGTGACATTTCAAATGTCCATGTGTCTTCTCAGATCTAGAGGCATCACAGCCATGATGGGGGACCCTGCAGCCCACCCCTCAGCTCACCTCTATCCTGTTGACTCCCTCTACCTCTACTTATGATATTGAGGCCAGGCTTCACCTTGAGGTCTCAGCTCTAATGTCACTTTCTCTGCTGCTCCTCACCACCCAGCCTAGAAGAGGTCTGTCCCCCCATCATTTCGCAGGCTTCCCTTGGAGCTCTTGGTTTGTATCTGCCTCCCACTCCCCATAAGATCCATAGGGCAGGACCTTGTCTCCTTAGCCCTAGGTCCCAAGGTCCCGGTCCAGGGCAGATACTCAGTAAATCATTGTTAAGGGAATGAATCAATGAACACTGTTCAGCAGACTGCCATCTGGAACATCCCAGCCAGACTCCACAGCCCATGATCCATCCCAACCACCTTCTGGCCTCTACTCCTATTGCACCTCCCACACTCACTAGCCTCTCGATCTGCTAGCTGCTCACAGAACCTCCTGCTTGCCTCTAAACTTTTCTCCAGCAAGACCCCCACCTGGAATGCCCTCCTCCCCAACTTCTATGTGATTGGACCTGGCTCACAGCTCAGCTCAAAATACAATGTATTTCCTTGGAACTTTCTTTGGTTCTCCCAGTTGAAGGCAGCCTCTTTGGTCTCTGGGCCTCAATGAACAAATCCCTGGAACAGGGGAGGGACGGCCTCCTGATTAGATTCTCTGTAAATCCAAATACTGACCACATCTCCACCAACTGGGGGCCATCTGGGCCAGCCCTAGCCTGCCCTAGCTCTCACCATGGCCACAGCCAGACCAATCACCGTGATGATCCCGAAGGACAGAAGCATTGTGCCCACGCCGGCTGTGCCACCAGCCACATCAGGGATTCTGGTGCTGTTAAAGCTGGTGACTTCTGGGCTGAGGGTGGTAGTTTCGGGGGCTGGCCCTTCTGTGGCAGGCTCCAGGTCAGGCTCAGAAGTGGGCGGATGGCTGCTGAACCAGCCTCTAGCAGATGGGATCCTGGAGTCCATGCTGACGCCAAAAGGGCACTAGGCAAGAGGCTGCCTGTGGTCAGTCAGCCTGCCCACTCACTTCTGACATGAGGAGTGCCCCAGCCTGTGGCGACCTGCACGGCCACCTCCTTGGATAAAGGGAGCCCCCTGCCTCCCTGGGTGCTGGAAAGGAAAGAATAAAAAATGAGAGCCTGAGTATGGAGGCTTGGCAGTGAGATGAAGTCACTTAAGTTTCTGAAGGTGTTGGGCAAATGAAGGTTTGAGGGCAAGGGAAAGTTCAGGGGATGTCAGGACATGTGCTTTATGTATCTGCAATTCTCATGTTGATTTAGGAACACAAAAACAAAGTCCTGCCCACCTCCATTTGTCAGTAAAGTGATCATAGTGATCATACCTGGAAGATATGAAAGCAAGTAGGGAAGGTTGAAAAAAAAAAGATCCTTCCCACCCCTTCTTCCCCCCACCCCATGTGGGAAAAAAAACCCACAGTTGTTTCCTTTCCTGGAGGGAGACACTTGCTCAAGAATCAGACAGGCCCAGCTTTAAATCCCAGCTCAGCCACTTAGCTGGGCAACCCTAGGTACTCTCTGCATCTCAGTTTTCCTGAATTTGAATTGGGGATATTAAGAAACTCAAAGGGTCATAGGGTCACTAAAATATCAGAATGAACGAGTCCCTGGAAGAGATGTAGCTCAGCCCAACCACCAGACACAGTAAGTGTCTGTTAAATTTTGGATCTTCTTCCTCTGGCCAACCCAGTCAGAAAAGGCCACGCCACAGAGGCTGTATGGCCAGGCTGTGCTTGGTGTGGAGGTGGGCGCAGGTATAGAGATACCTGGTGGTGGCTGCTCTGGTGAGCAAAAAGACAAGAAGGAGAGAGAGGCTAAGTCGGGCCCGTTGGCAGGTCTCTATAAGTTTTGGAGTCACTGGATCCCCCATAGGCTGGGGGCTGCCAGGGACAGGCAGAAAAGTGATAGGAGCATATCCTGAAGAGGCAGAGATAGAGCTCTTACTCTGAGGTGCTGCCTCTCTCCTTCCCTTCTGCCCTGGGGACAGAGAGTGAAAGATGTGCCCAGACTAGGGTGTGGCTAGGCCTTCCCAAGCCAAAGTACCCTGGATGAGGCAGATGGGAAGGCGTTCCAGACAAGTTGCGGATGGGCAGGCCTAGAGGGAGGGGATGGTGCACAGCTCCTGGCTGCACACATATCCCCCCTGTGTATGTGGGGTGCCTCCCTGTGCAGGTACACGGGTATGCATGGATGCATGCACACATCTGCGCAGGCCCTTAAGAAGGGGCAAGGCTGGCAGAGGGACACACAGACATGCAGTGGAGGGGAGGTTCCTCTCTCTCTGCCCTCTCCCTCCTGTTAGGCTGTGTGCTTCAGGAATCCAGGGCTCTCTTCTTGGCTCTGCCACTGACCCCAGGCGTGACCTTGGCCTGGACCCTTAACTCTTGCTCTGGGGTTCAGTTTATTCCTTCGTCCAAAGAAGAGAAAGGGCCCTGCTCATACTTCCCGGGCCTGCCTCGGGTCTAAAGGATAAGGGAGGGAAACCGCAGTTAAAGGGATCAGCCCCGCGGACCGTTCTCCATCAGGCCCCCAGCCCTCCCTGCCCCAGTCCCCATCCCAGCCTCCGCGACTCTGTGATTCTTCCATGCTGGCATCGAAGCGGCAACCTCAGCACTTACTTGATCCTCTCCGGGGCGCTGAGAGGCTGGAGGTGGTGGCTGCTGACAGGGAGGCCGGGGCAGGGAGAACCCCCAGGACTCGAGTGGGGGACTGCAGGTCCGACCCGAGGTCCGTCCTCCCTGCACGCTCAGTGCCGTGGGCCTGGCCGGCCACAGTGTACGGCCAGTATTCGCGAGTGCCCGCTGGGCAGGGTAGGGCCGGGACCCACCGCGGGGGTAGGGCTGGGGCCGGCAGCCTGCGGGGCATCCAGACGCTCCAACGCCCCGCCCCCTGCCGGCTCCACGCCCCCGGCCCCCGATTGGCTGCCAGGCCTAGAGCCCAGGCGTCATTGGCCAGCTCGCCTGTCGGATCTGGCTCCGCCCCTAGCAGGAGCAGGGAGCTGGATGGCAGACCTTGGAGACCACCCCTCAACCCCCGGCTGGCGCCGAAGTCTGGCGGGGGACTGTAGGTGGTCAGGCCCTTCCCGAGTCAGAACTCGGGTCCCCGGCCAGCCCGGGCTCTACTGCCGTCGGAAAGACTCGAGCTCTCAACGCAGGCGCACGGGAGACGCTCGTGGAGAACACTGGCCTGGGAGTCCTTGGACCTGCGTTAAACTCTGCCTCGACCTCCTTCTGGCTTTATGACCTTGGGCAAGCTGCTTTCCCTCTCTGGGCCTCGGCTTCCAGCTCAGATGGGGGCTCAAGTTGCGAGGGCTCTTGGTAAACCAGCGCCCACTCCGGGCTAGAAATGAGGAATCTTCAGTCCAGAGAAGAAGTTGGAAGTGGGGCACTCGATAATGCCCTATGCCCCTCACAATAGCCTCCACCCAGGGTAGGAGCCCTTCAAACACCCTCTTTATCCGCCGATTTTCAAAAAAGTTTATGGGGATCGCCTGCGTAGCTTGTTAGACATGCAGATCCCCGCGGTTCCCCTAGTCTGGTTTGGAGCCTGGAGAGCTGAGTGTTTAATAAAAGTCCCTCTCCCCAGTAGATTCGGGGGAGTCCCACACCTTGCGTGACACTGACTTGCCTTGAATTTTATAGAAGGAATAACTGAGGTCCAGAGAGTGTCGGGCACCTGTACAAAGCCGCGCGACAATCTGGGAACGGAGTCAACATTCAAACCTAGGTCTCCGGCGTCGGAGTTCCGGTTCTCTGCTCCAAATTCTAAAAAGTATGCCCCAATACCGATTCGGAGCGAGGGGTCCTAGAACGGCCTTGAGTTCCGGCCACAGCACTCCGCCAGGTCCCGGACACTGGGTTTGGCACTAACAATGGCCCCGCCTACATGCTTTGCTAGACCACGACCCTGGGCATCAGGCCCTACCCCTGGACCCAGGGCCAGATCGTGACACGCCCCAGTTCGCCGCAGGCTATCGATCTCCTTCCACACCCCGCTGAGGCCCTGTTCCTGAAAGCTTACTCTAGCGGTCACCGCGGGCTGGAGACAAATCCCGGCCGTCACCTTCAGGGAAAGCTTCCGGGCCCCTGAGGAGTAACCCCACACGTGTCCTCTCTTTTCCTCCGGTAAGTTTGCGGGTGTAGTGGGCGTGGCGTTCCTAGCCTCCCCCACTGTTCGCCGGCAGGATGTCCCAGGCAGAATCCGGCGTGCCTAGGAACCCTGGAGCCGGGCCGTGAGGTCCACCCGAGCCCTTTCTCAGCTGCACCGACCCCGGAAGCAGGGCGTCGGAGAGCCCTCACTGCGGGGCACGCAGATCTGGGAGCCCCCGCTGGAGCAGTTTCTCCAGATCGGCGGACGGTGTGGACTATAGATGTGGATCCGGGTGGAGGCGGCTGGACGGTAGCGTCTTCGAGGTCTGGTCGACCCTGTCGCTCCTTTGTGTAGATGGGGAAACAGGCCCGGGGAGGAGGCACCCTCTCCTCGGCCACTAACAATACTGTGCGCAGCTAGGAGGAGCGGGGGAGTGTGGGGAGCGCGCCTTTGATTTAAGCCCTCGGCTTCTCCCGGGGCAGCGCTCAGATGGACAGAGCCGCCTCTGGAGTGTGGCAGGCTCTGATTCATGTCCTGTCTGGGGTAGTGCCTAACTGGATGACCTTGGCAAGTCGCTTCCGCTCTGAGCCTCCGTTCCTTCCCCTGCAACGGGGGTTGCTTATCTCTGACTTAACAGGCGCTCAATAAACACTAGTCTGAACTTGGTCTGTCTGGAAGGAAAGAGGATCACTGATTTTCAACTTTCAGTTAAACTTGTTTGCGACTATTTAAATATAAAATTAACAAGAATTGTTATGTTTTTTAGCTGGTAATTTATGCTGACATCTGGGATGATGGATTAAATTGGGGGGGGGGTTCAGTATACAAATTAATGACAGTACATGCAAAATGTCAGAAGCACAGCTCCCAAGCAAAGGCAATCTCCCTCCTGTAATGTTAGTTAGAAGCATGTAACAGCTAGTCTTTGCTGTGTGCTGGGCTGGTTCCCAGGCCCTTGACATTCATTGTTTAATGCCCTGCTCGCCATTGGGTTGATGTCATTCTTTCCATTTAAGGATGAGGAAATGGAAACTCAGATATCATTACTTGCCCAAGGTCACACATTCTGGGTCAATCACAGATCCATCCAACTCTAAAACCTATGCCCTAACCCACCAGCAGCCCCATTTATTAGCAGGGACTGAGCTATGGGTTCAACTCACTTCATCTCAAAACAGGAAGAATACATAATTGGCCAAGAAAAGAGGAATCAAACAGGTGAGAGGATCTATAATGGAATCAAGGAGATAACAGAGCAAGAGCATCTCCCTCTCAGGCAGTGAGTGGAAAGCAAGCCCCAGGCCATCTTAGAGCAGGATGGCAGATTCATGCATGGCTTAGCTACTCTCCTGGTTCTCCCCCCGTCCTCCAGGGTGGCAGCCACGTCTGAGGACTGGAGCTCTGTTGGGGAGCTGGAACCTCTAACCAACCCATCTCTACATGACTGGGGCTGAGGACCACCTTCATTTCCCACTTCAGCTGCGGACTTCACAAGGGAGACTCAGGAATCTGGGAGTTCTCAGGGAATCCTTTCTCTGAGACATGGAACTTTGGAGCCGAATGCTGTGGACTCTCCTGTCTGGCCCAGGGAGGAGGGTAGGCATTCAGGTCAGGGCCTTCAGCTCATGGCCTCCCCATCCACACCCAGCTGAGCTAGTGAGTGCCACAGAGCTGGTACGCCACTGGACGGCAATCTTCGAGGAGCAGGGCATCCCTGAGGCCCGGGAATCCAGTGAGTACATCATCGCTCATGTCCTTGGAGCCAAAACAGTTAAGTGCAATGGTATCAGGAGGGTGGCTGGGGAGGGAGAAGGGCAGAGGGAGAACCCTGGGGAACAGACATCTAGGCTTTTCTACCTCACTGAGAACTGGGCTCCCAGCTACCACTACCCACCCACCCCTCGGCTTAGCTGAGATCAGTAGGATTTTTCTGAAGGAATGCCTTGGGCAGATATTTATTCATTCACCCAACAAACTATTTTGGCACCTGGTGTGTCCTGGGCACTAGGGGTTCAGAAGTGACCAAGGGTCGCAGGCATCATCCACATGAGTCAGAGCCTCCAGGCCCAGCAAGTCAGCCACTCACATCTTCTGTGGGGTCAGTTTCAGAGCCTGAAACCGGCACTTTGGACTCAGCCCCTGAATGCTGGGCAGCTACAGTGCATCCAGGAGCTGAATAGCAGACGATTGCAGAGGTGAGCCCCCGTGGCCAAGCCTGTGGGCTTCATGAAGGAAGAGGTCTAGCCTTCCCCACCCCCACCAAGTCCATGGGCTGGTCGGCAGAAAGTGTCCAAGGACTGGGTAGGTTTCAGGGTGGGGGAGTGCCAAGATGGGATCCGGAGTGAATGGGAAGTGGGGCAGGAGGGAAGGCCTTGGTTGGGAGCCCAAGGGCACAGGAGACATGGCTCTGCCTGACACTTCACTCCGAGAGGTATCCCTCAACCCAGGTGTGATCCTGCCAGGGCTGGCTCTGGCACTGACAACCACCTGGATGTCCCCTCTGCAGGATGCCCGTGCAGTACATCCTTGGGGAGTGGGACTTCCAGGGGCTCAGTCTGAAGATGGCACCCCCAGTGTTCATCCCGCGGCCAGAGACAGAGGTGGGTGGGCCACCAGGGCAAAGAAGGATGGGGATGAGGGTGGGGTTCAGAGTACCTGTCTTGCCTCAGACTTCCTCCAGGGGGCACTGGCGCCCCATGACTGCAGTGCTCAGAGGCAGTTCCTGTCCATGCATGCAGGGTTGGTGGGACCTTGTGGGCAGAGCATTCCTGCTGGCCCCCTTGATTGTCCTCTCATCCTAAGCCACTGCCCCCATTCCCAGGGCTAGCGGTGTCCCTGGGACCTGTCCCATCACAGGGCCTGGCTGAAGGGGTTGGGGAGGGTGTGAAGGGGCCCACAGCTCATCCAACCCACAGGAAAAAGACAACTTTCAGCAGCTCTTCAATAAGTGTGAACAAAATGGAGAGAGCTCTAGGTGTGACCTTTGGCAGAACACTGTCCCCTTTGGGACAGGTGATGAGAGGGTTGGGCCTCAGGGCAGGGAATCTGACATGGTGGTCCTCTCAGGTCTACCATCTAGTCAGGTAATTGCTTGTGTCTGTCTCCCAAATTATTAGGACTGGAGGTGTATGACCCAGGCATGCCGTCCCTTGGCAAGGCCCCGTGGGAGGGATGCTTTCCATGGCTCTTCTAGGGCTTCCCCCTGACCTTACAGGAACCAGAGAGAGCAGACCAAGTGGGTGAGGCTGGGCAGGGCCTGGGCACACAGGCCAGAGGGCAGCAGGTTCTGAGAAGGGGTGTTTCTGGAAAGGCACCCGGTCACAAACATTCCTGGGAAAGGTCAGGTCTTCCACCTCCCATCCAGGGAGATGGAGCTCCTCCTTTTTCTCCCATCCTCTGTCTTCCAGCTAGGAGATTCTCTGCCTTTTCTTGTCCCCATATCATGTAGGTAGGGGGCCAGGTCCTCTCCCCACTGCCCAGTGTTAAGGATGGGAATCTGAGGCCTCACTGGAGTCACAGGGCTGCCAGGTGGGTTAGAATGGGGGCAGTACCCAGACTTTCAGACTCCCAGGTCGGGGCCCCACAGCTCACATGGAACTGCCCCAGTTGGGATTGGCATGGACTGGGTTGGTATACAGAGACCCAAGGCAGGAAGCCACCCTGTGGCTCCCCCAAACATAAAAAGGGTCAGGGTGTGGGAGAGCAGCCACTGTGGTGACCTTCAGGTCCTCTCAGAGCTGACCTAGCACCAACCATATGTTCTCAGATTCTGAACATTGGGTGTGGACTTCTGGCTCCCATGTGGCCTCCCCTTTCCTGGGCCAGCAGAGCAACCCCCTACATGGGAGGGGGTTGCGGTTAGGAGGCCGGGCCCTCACCTCACTGTACAGACATTTCTGAGAACTTGCCATGTTCACAACAATGTGAAGCCACATTGAGGGATGCCTTACCAAGAACTCAAGAGGACGTGGCCTGTGGCAGAGACTGGGGAAAGTGGGTGCAGGGGAGGGATCACAGCCCCTGCGTTCTTTCCATCCATTGAAGGGAGGTTTCTGATGATGGGTGCAGAAGTCTGAAATGCAAAGTTGTAGGTGGTGTGTGGGCAGGGTGAGCTGGGTTTTCCCTGGGCGTGGGAAGGTGGCTCCATCCCCAGTCTGACATGTGCTGTGGGAAACCCAGAGCTGGGGGTGTGGGCTGTTCCTGCCCAGCCTGGTACAGTGAGGCTCTGTGGGGTGTGGGAAGCACAGTGCCTGTATGTGAATGGCACTTTCCTGGGGCTGCCCCGCCAGGGACACAATCCTAACAGAGGATGTTCCCTGCACTGAGGACCTGCTGAGGCCTTGGGCCAACCTCTTGAGGAGGTGTCGAGTCCAGTGTTGGGGTGGTGGCTCCAGGCAGTGCCCGCAGCAGCCTGCTTTCTGCCTCCTTCCTGCTTTTCCTGTCCACCCACCCCACCAT
>PVKY010004796.1:0-18598 GCA_004027775.1 Bradypus variegatus
TGATCAAACTCACTCACTCGTTTCAGAATGCAGACTTCTGGTTTCGTCAAATGGACGTTCCCTGTGGCTTTCACAGACCTTGTCCGGCTGGTGCTACTTTTGAGGTGACGTTCTGGGTCACTTTCTGGTTTTTATTCATTGTTTTTCACGGAGGTGTCTCCTTGCTCTGTCTCACCTAGCCGCCATCATAGGTTCTCCCCTGTTGCTGAATTTTGTTGCTAATATTTTGTTGTGGATTTTATATTTGTGTTCACGGGGAATACTTATTTTTAGTGTTTGTTTCTTGTAATGTTTATGACTGGTTTTGATATCAGAGTACTCCTGGAGTCATAATGTGAATTGGGAAGTATGCTCCCCTCTTTAATTTTCTGAAAGAGGTTGTGTAGACTTGGTGTTATTTCTTCCTTAAATGTTTGATAGAATTCATTAGAGCCTGGAGTTTTGTTTGTTTGTTTGTTTGTTGTGTTTTTAAGTTGAAGGCTTTTAATTATGAATTCAATTTTTTTTTACTATATATAGGACTGTTCAGATGATCTATTTCTTCTTAAGTGATCTTTGGTAGATATTGTTTTTAAGGAATTGGTTCATTTCATCAAAGTTGTATAATTCATGGACAAGAATTGAATTATAATAGTCTTTCATTAGTCTTTCAATGTCTATAGGTTCTGTAGTGATGTGTCTTCTTTCATTCCTAATCTTGATAATTTGTGTCTTCTCTTTTTTATTGGTCAGTTTGGCTAGAGGTTTATCAATTTTATTGATCTTTTCTAAGAATCAGCTTTTGGTTTTACTGATTTTCTCTATTGTTTTCCTGTTTTCAATTTTAATTGATTTCTGCTCTTATCTTTATTATTTACATCTTTCTATTTGCTCTGGCTAGAACTTGATCTTCTTTTACTAGTCCCTTAAGGTAGAAACTTAGATAACTGATTTGAGACTTTTTCTCCTTTCTAATATAAGCATTTAATGCTATAAATTTCAATCAAAGCACTATGTCAGCTGACATCCCACAATTTGGATATCTTGTGGTTTCATATATAGTCAATTAAAAATATTTTCTAATTTTCCTTGTGACTTCCTCTTTGACCCATCTGTTATTTAGAAGTATGTTGGTAAATTTCCAAATATTTGAGATTTTGCAGATAGCTTTTCTTTATTGATTTCTAGGTTAAAAACATTCTTGGACCACAATTTTATGAAATCACAGTTATTTTACATTTGTTAATGTTTTTTTTTAATGGCCCACTATATGGTCCATCTTGATGAGTGTTCCATGTGCACTTGAAAATAATTTATTTTCTATTGTGTTCTACTGTTGTTGTGTTGTTTATAAATGTCAAGAAGTGCAAGTCAACTGAAGTGTTTTCAGAGTTACTATTCTTACTGATTGTCTACTTGTTTATTGAGATGAGTGTTGAAATTTCCAATCATAGTTTTAGAATTTTCTATTTCTGCTTTCAATTCTATCCATTTTTACTGAATGTATTTTGAAGTTTTTGGGTTAAGTGCATACACATTTGGAATTACTATGACTTCTTGATAAATTTACCACTTTATCATTGTGTAATGTTCCTCTGTTCCCCCTTGCCTGCATTCTTTTGGATTATTTGAATGTTTTTAAGTATTCCATTCTAATTTATCTATTAGGTGATTTTTGGTTTGTTTGTTTGTTTGTTTTTGGCTATAACTCTTTGTTGTTACTTTTTCCAAGTGGTTGCTCTAGAGATTGAAATATATATGTCTATTCTTTCAGACTCTACTTGGAGTCAGTATTTAACTATTTTAAGTAAAATGTAGAAGTCTCACAACCATGTAGGTCTTTATTCTCTTCCATTTAAAACTTATTATAAAGCTACAGTTACTAACACAACGTTATTGGGGCAGGGATAATACCAGATATATTAAAGACTTATATGGGAAAGGCAATTTTGAAGAAAGTATAGAATAATATCTTTAAGGCCTCATGTAAGGAGAGTTTCTTAAACAAGACATGAGTGCACAACCATCAAGGAAAAGACTGAATAATTTGATTACATTAAAAATAATAAATCCATTAAATATCCCATAAAAAATGAAAAGACACCTACTTCTTGACATATACTCAAACGAATTGAAAGCAGGGACTCGAACACATACTTGTACACCACTGTTCATAGGAGAATTATTCACGATAGCCTGAAGGTGGAAGTAACCCAAGTGTCTATCAACAGTGATAGGATAAACAAAATGTAGTATATACGTGCTATGGAATATTGTTCAGCTGTATAAAAGAATGAAGTTCTGATACATGCTACAACATGGATGAACCTTGAAGACATCATGTTGAGTCTGAGTGAAATGAGACAGACACAGACACAAAAATATTATATGATGTCACTTATATGAAAAACCTACAGTAAGCAAATCTCATAGAGATAGATAGTAGATTACAAGTTACCAGGGGCTGGGGGGGTGGGTGGAGCAGGAAGGAAAAGGGGGAATTGTTGCTTAAAGGGCAGAGTTTCTGTTTGAGGTAATGAAAATATTGGAGTAATGGATATTGGTGATGGCAACACAATATTGTGAATAAGTAACACCATGGAATTGTATACTTTAAAGTGGTTAAAATGGGAAATTTTGAGTTGTGTATATGTTATTACAATAAAAAGTTTTAAAATTAAAAAAAGTGAAAATACAAATTGCCAACTGTGAGAAGATATTTAAACACGTTTATCTGGAATATGTAAAGAACTCCTATAACTTAATTATAAACCACCCACTGGAAATATGCCCCATGAAAAGATGCTCAACCTCTTTAGTAATCTGGGAAGTGCAATTTAAAAGCACAATACTATTTTACTCTCAAAGTTAGCAAAAATTAAAACTGCTGACAATTGGGGGAAATTTGAATACGTGTTAGCTATTTCATACTATGAAATTATTAAGTTTCTTCAAATATGCAAATTGATTTGTGATTATGTTAAATAAAACTGGAAAGAGTTCTTAAATCCATTTTGAAAAACTGTTGGGTACTATCAATACATATTATTTAACCCAGAAATTTGCATTTCTTGTATATACCTCAGAAATATGTATATATTCAACAAAAGACATGTACAGGAATGCTCATAGCAGCATTATTTATAATATCTGCAAACCAAATATCCATTAACAGTAGAATGTATAAATAAGTTGTGCTAAATTCATACAATGGAATGCTACAGAACAATGAGAATGAATAAACTATGACCATGCAACAACATGCATAGATGATTCTCATAAACATAATGTTGAGCAAAATAAATCAGACCCAAAAGAGTATGTATTGCATAATTCCATTTATGGAAAGTTCAAAAGCAGGCAAAATTAATCTGTGTTGTTAGAAGACAGGATAATAGTTACCCTTGAAAGGAATGGTAATAACTGGAAAGGGGCATGAAAGGGCTCCTGGGATTCTAGTAATGGTCTGTTTCTAAATCTGAGTATGGTTACTCAAGTGAGTATTTTTTTGGAAACTTCATAGATCTGTGCACTTTTCTATATATAGGTTATACTTCAATAAATGTTTAGAGATACATGTGATGTATTTATAGATGAAATGATTTCATGTTTAGGATCTGTTTCTCAGTAAGTAGGGAGGGATATGAATCTGTGAGGTACAAAATGGTGCCCACTTGTCACATGGGGCTGTAAGCACTTAAATGGTGGCTCCTCCAAACTGTAAATGTAAAACACACCACAGTTTTTGAAGACTTAGTATAAAAAAGAATGTAAAATATTTCATTAGTAATTTACATACCTATATTTCTATACATTATATATTAGATGTATTCATTATATATAAATAATGTCTTGAAATAGTAATGTTTTACATATCTTTGGTTACATAAATTATATTATTACAATTAATTTCATCTGTTTCTTTTCACTTTTCTAATGTAGCTACTGGAAAATTTTACATATGTGGTTTGCATTATATTTCTATTGAATAATGCTGGTGTATAGAAGAAACAAGATTAGCCATGCTAATTGTTGAAGCTGGGTGATGAGTACATGGCAGTTCATTACACTTCACTCTATCTTTGCGAAGTTTTGAAATTTTCCATAATAAAAAGTAAAAGAAAAAAACAGAAAAGAAAAAAATCTGAATATCGAGTGGAAGGTACATGTATACGAGAGAACATGGATGAATCTCAAGACATATTGTTGAATGAGAGAATCAAATCACCCACAGAATAGTACGTAAAGTATAAAACCATTCATATCATGTTCAAAAACAGGTAAAACTTTAACATACTCTTTAGAGATAATATATATACGACAAAATTAACAAGCATAATAAGGAACTTGGCTGATCTTTCTCCCTGGTTCATGGGAGATAGCCTCGGAATCTTTGAAATTTCTCAAGGTAGGGTGTCTTTTGTTAATCCTGGTGTGTATGCCCCTCCTCTTCCCAGCATACCTGTGAATAGTTTATACCATACTAAGAAGATGATAAGGTGGGGCCAGCCACATCAGTAGTCTGACCTTCTGGAAAGGGGAAGGGGACTGGAGATTAAGTTCAATTGCATGGACATTAATTCCACCAATCATGCCTATAAATACTGGACACTAGAAGTTCAGATGACCTTCCATGATTGAGAGGGTACACTGACTGTGCTGGGAAGTGACTCCTGATTCCAAGGGAGGAGGACACAAAATATGCATTAGAGACTGTTCTAGTTTGCTATAAATGCCATAAAGTGTCCATCAACAAAGGGTACCATCACTGGAGGATGGCCAATGGCATCCAGGAAACCTCTGTTAGCTGGGAAGGCACGTGGCTGGCGTCTGCCTGCTTCTAGGTTGCATTTCAAAATGGCATTCTTCAAAATGTCTGCATTAGCTTCCCATGGCTGTCTTCAAAATGTCTCTCAGCTCCAGCTAGCTATGAGCTCCTTCTGCCTGAGCTTATACAGTGCTCCAGTAAACGAAACAAGGCCCATGCTGAATGGGCGGGGCCATGCCTCCATGGAAATTATCCAATCAGAGTTATCACCTACAGTTGGGTGGGTCACATCTCCATGGACACTGAACCAATTGGTTCCAACCCAATCCACACTAATATGTTGGCCCCTGCAAGAATACATTAAAGAATATGGATTTTCCTGGGGGACATAAATTTACAAATTGGCACAGAGACCCTCTGGACCCCACCCAATGAGTCTCTTCTTTTGGCTTCTTGTTTATAATCTTTTCCCCATAATAAAACTATAATCATAAGTGTGGCACTTTCAGTGAGTTCTGTGAGACATCAGAGAACTGTCAAACCCTAGGGGGTGGTGGGAGCCTTAGAATTTGTAGTCATTTGGTCAGAAGTGCAGGTGGTCTGGGCCCCTGACCTTGCAACTGCACTGAAGAACAATCTCATAGAGGATTACCATTAACTTGTGGGAATTGGCCTAACTCCAGGTAGTCAAAGTCAGAATTATACTGTATTGTAGTTGCTGCTGTCTGAAGTTACTGCGGTATTTGCAGTTGGTGTCTGAAGTTACAGAGGTCATTTTATAGCAAGCAAATATTTACACAAAATTCAGGATTTGTGGAGGGAGGAATAAGAAGGGACTGTGATTCTAGAGGAGCTCACAGGGAGCTTCTACAAATTGGCAATGTATCATTTGTCTGGATGTTGGGCATATGGGTGTACATTTAATTATTATTCTTTAAACTGCACATTTACATTTTATATTCTCTTTCACTTGTATGATGTAATTCACACTAGAAACTGTGAAAAAGTTCAAACACAAAAGCAGGAGTAGGGAATTAACCTTTCAGAAGAGAGTAATTAAATATAAGTTCCTATACAGGGGGTATACTCTATGAAAGCTTTAGAACTCTTAAGATGTCCTGGAGTGTCAGTTACCTTGGATGACTGGGATTAGAGGTTCAGCTGAAAATGAAGTATCAGTTACTCTAATTAGGTTACCCTAAGAGCCTCACCTGCAGCCTACCAGAGTTGGGAGAAATTGAACAATAGATGCTCCAGACTCTGGGACACCAGGTACAACGGAGAACAGAAAGGAGGTATAACATTGAAAACAGGAAGATGAAGTGAAAATCTTCAAACATGAAACTTCAGCCCCAATTCCATGTGGCTTTCAGAACACTTCCAGGTAAAGGCTTAGATTCTTTTCTGAGGTAACTGTAGGGCTCCAAAGAAAATATCTGTGTGGGGGGCAGGGAGAAGCATAGGTGGCCAATGTCTAGGTCACCACTGATCAACACCACTGATCAACAATGAAATCCACTAATCAGCCAGCCCTGCCTACCCACGCAGAGCTCCAAACCCTCTTTTGAGAGCTTATTTTTAACATATGGACTGCCAAGGACCAAAGTTCACTTGTGGAAAATTCCCATCATGAAATGCAGACCAAATCAAAGAAATGGGGGAGGTGGGAGGGGAGAAATTGGAGTAAAGAGATGATGTAAGGAGCAGAAGACTAATGTAAGCACAGCAAAATTTATATCCTCACAGAGATGAGAAGATCCTGCAACACTGAACTAAGAAGAGGATGCTATGAAAAAGGATAATCAGAGGACAAAAAGGAGCTCTTATAAATTAAAAAGATGCTAGGAAATAAATTGCATTAGAAGGGTTGGAAGGTAAAGTTGAGGAATTCTGATAGAAAGTATAAACAAAAAGTAGACAGGGATGGAAATAGGAGAGAAAAGATTCTCAGTCTAGAAGGTCCAATGTACAACTAAAAGAAGTTTTAGGAAGCAAGAAAGGAGAAAACAGAAGAAAAGAAATGATCAAAGAAATACTAGAAAATTTACAAGAACTGCAAGGCTTTCCATTAGAAAGAGTCCACGAAGGGCCTAGCAAAATGAAGGAAAGAAGACCATCCAAAGGCATGCTATCATAACACTTCAGAATGACAGGATAAAGAAAAGATCCTAAATCTTCAGGGAGAACAGGCAGGACACAAACAAAGATCAAGAATTTTAGAATGGTACAGACTTATCAACTTGGGTAATTCTGGCATCTAGAAGACAGTGGAATGATGTTGTCAAAATTCAACTGGAAAACAGTTTTCATCCTATGGTTCTATACCAATTCAAAGATCAATCAAGGTAGGAGTAGAATGAAGCTAATCTCAGACACGCTAATCTGAAAAATTTATCCATGTATCTTTTCTCCAGAATTTATTGAAGGAGGTCCTCCAAGTGAGGTACAAGCAAATGAAGAACCAGTTCAATTTGTACTTTAAAAATACAATAATATACTAAAATACATACAATACAATAAATATATAATATTGTATTATAATACAATAATACCAATAGAATAAAATATAAAATATAATGCTTAATGTAATGATACATACACATACACCACTTATGGTATTTTATCCTGATTATTTCCTTCTCCCAAATTTTGCACTCCCCATAGTTTTGATATTGTAACCATGTGTATTAGTCAGGGTTCTCTAGGGATACAGAATCAATGAGAGGTGTCTCTGACTATCAAATTTATAAAAGTGACTCACGCAACTGTGGGTATGCACAAGTCCAAGTTCTGTAGAGCAGTCAGCAAACTGTCAACTCCAAGGAAGATGTCCAGTGAACTCCTCAGGAAACAAACCGGCAACTTCGATGAACTCCTCAGGAAATGAACTGGGATCTTCGACGAACGTGTTCAATGAACTCCTCAGGAAACAAACCGGCAACTTCGACAAACTCCTCAAGAAATGCTTCGCTGGGCAGCTGAAGAAGAAGTGAAGGTCCTCTATCTGTCTGGCTTACAAGTCTTCAACTGATTAAATGGATTAAATCCAGCCAATTGCATTCTCTCATTGTGGAAGGCACATCCTTTGGTGAGTCATCAGTCACAGCTGCAGTCAATTGACTGATGATTTAATAAACCAGCCTGTTGGTTTATTAACCAGCCATAAACGTCCTCACAGCAACTGTTAGGCCAGCGTTTGCTTGACCAAACAGCTGGGTACTATCACCTGGCCAAGTTGATACATGAACCTAACCATCATACCATGTGTTGAATTTTCAATCAGAATAAGAGAGGAAGGCTATCTTAACTAGCTGTTAATTTAATGATTACCATTGTTTATAGTGCTGGCTTTTTTATTTACTCGGGTTGAAGCTGCAGACAAAGAAGAATATAGAGAAGAGCCTGTTTTTTCAGTTCCTACTCTGGGATTATGTGTTTGAAAAGGTTTATGTTTTTAATTAAATCTGGAAACTACTGTCCTCATAGTATGGATCATTGGTTTAGCAAATATTTATTAAGCATCAGGTATTTATAGGATAGAAGGTATTGGGGAAATAAAATTATTAAAATCTATTACCTGTATGATAATCTAAGGTGTGGCTGACTAGGTATGTAAGGAAAGACAGTTACTGTGAGGAGTGCTCTAATAGAGGCATGTGCAAGGTGCAGAAGCAGTAATGCAGTGATAGCTGTTTTATAAACATTATGTCAACAGAATATCTAGCTTTAACCTATGAACCCTTTATGAACCTATTAATTTAGGCTATGTCAGGCAAATCCAGTTGGTTTTGTCTTCAGACGAATTCCCCTAACCACCCTCTCTTATCCTAAGTAGTCTCCCTGCTGACAAACTTATCCCTCTTTCATACACTCAATACACCAAAAATCTAGAAGGGTATTTTAAAAATGTAAATACAATCAAAGTGTTTCCTTAGCTTAAACTGTCCAGTGGTTTCTCATCAGATTAGAATAAAAGTTAAACTTGTCAGGGGCCTGTAAGATCCATGTGACCTTGTCCTGCCCACCTCTGACGTCTCAAAATTCTCTCATCCTTATTGACCATGTATCTGCCACACTGGCCATGTTTTCTGTAGGGTTTTTGCAATCATCGTTCCCACTGTCTGGAATGCTCTCCTTGCAAATCTTCATATGGCTATTGTTCAGATTTCCACTCAAATGTCACTTGCTCAGCATGGCCTTCTCTGATCACCGTCTACAAATGCTCCCCATCCTCGTCAAAGTACTTATAACTGCCTGACATAGATTTATTTATTTATTTAATCTGTCTTCCCTGTAGTAAAATAAGTTACACCAATGAAGGGATTTTCCTTTCTCCTGTTCACTCTGTTTCCCAAAGGACTACAATGGAACCTGCTGAGGAAGTCACAGACACAGCCTCAGTGGCCATCACCCAGCCCTCACCCCAACTCAACTCCCTGCCCCCCACGTCTCTTCATTTGATGTGCACTGCTTCAATTCCACAACCTGGGGGGAATATTAAGTCTAATGAAAAGGCCCAACCAGACCTTAAGCCCAAACAGGAAGCAAGCACCTCCAGATGCTTGTCAGAGCAGGAATTATCCATGGCAGAGCCCCTTCCCCCCAAGGGTGGATAACTATCAGTCTCAAACAGAAGTTGCTCATTGGGAAGCCATCTACCACCCCAACCTGAACAGCTGTGGGTGACTGGCCACAATGGGATTTCTTCCCCTGCTCTTTTGGACCCTTTGTGCTGTGTAACGGAGCAGTCATTTGTTCAAAGTTTCTGTTGTGTCCTGAGCCTGTGTTCCTGTAATGTACTGTGTAGCAACTCATTCTTCAGCTCCTGGCATATATAAGCTGTTGAAAAATAGTTGGTTGATTGAATGAATAAATGATATAATTTCATTATAGCTTTTATCAGCATTTAAAAATTTTCCTTTATTTGTTACTTTATTGGCTGTACCCCACTGAGATTGGGGATCTTGTTTGCCTTGTTCATTTCTGAATCACGAGTCTAGAGCAGATCTTGGCTTACAGTAGGGGCATGGTTGTTAAATGTTTGTTAAAAGAATGAATGGATGAATAAGACAACTTATTCAATCTTCAAAGACCTTATAATTGAGTGAGAGACACTGTTGTAAAAGAGAATAAGCAAGGGACTGTGAGAACTCTGGAGATACTGAGATCAGAACTCAAGGGTCAAGCCAGGATTGCTGAGGTTAAATTTGTGCTTTGAGGTGAAAACCCCCTACCACTCTCAAGTCAGGAGATGCAGAGAAGGTAGAACAGACACTGGGATGCTTTCACAAATGGCAAACACGTGCTACTTGGTATCCAGAATACTGGAGCGTTCAGTAAATTACAAGCAATTCAATGATTTCTGGAAACAATCAACCACATTTAGGGCAGACGCCCTGCTCACCTCTTTGAGATAGTTTGGTACTAATAAACTACATTTCTCCGCATGCACCGGGACTAGGAGAGAGGAGGGTTTTTTGTTGTTGTTGTTTTAAACATTGACTACAACTCCCGGCATGCCAGGCCTCGGCGGGGCGACTACACGCCCTGGCCAGCCCGGCAAGGACCTCTCAGGTCGGGTTGTGGCACCGCAGCAGGTTTGACGGAAGGAGCGGCGGCAGCGGAGGAGGATGGAGGCGGTGGTATTCGTCTTCTCGCTCCTCGATTGTTGCGCGCTCATCTTCCTCTCGGTCTACTTTGTATCCTTGCCTCAGGCGGGCGGAATGGGGCGAGACGGGCCTGGGGCCGACGCCCGAGAAGGGGGCTGAGAGGGGGCTCAGGTGGGGACCGGGGCAGGTGCATGCGAACGAGGGAGGCGCTCAGCGGCGGGCGCGGGTGCCCTGGGCGCTGACCCTGCCGGGGTGGCCGGCGGGACCGCTGGGACTGGGTTGGTGCGCCCGATCGGTAGCCAAGTCCCGGTTGCCCTACCAGGCCCTGCCCCGCCCTGCCCCGGGCATACTGACCGTCCCTCACCCGGGGGTTGTAGCGGGCCTTCCTGCTGGTGCGCCCCGGCCTGGCCTGCTGCCCTCCTCGCTCCCACGACGTCTCGGCGCAGCCCGGTCTCCAGTGCGGCCCGGCTCTTGACCCTTCTTTGGCCCTCGGGAGAGAAAGGTCGCAGTTTTCCTTGTGCGTCCTCCGCGTCGGATCCTTTGTCGGATGCCGGGGGTCTCGGGACCGCCCGCCACGGCCTCGAGTGCTGTTGTTTCCGGACTGTACTGCGCTGGACCGAGCGGAGGCGATTTGCCGCCTCTTGTCATTCTCGGCGCAGCACCTCTGCCGCCCTTTGTTCCCGCGGGCTTTGGTACTTGCAGGGACCTTTTACATTTCCGGAGTAGACTCATTTCAAAAGCAAGCGATTCCTTCACAGGTCTTTTAGTAGTGATTTTTTGGACAGATTTATTTTCTAAAAAGCCATCTGCAAGTAATTATTTTGGATGCCCCTGGCGGTTGCAGATCTGTAAATTCGGTAACTGTTCACGTGATTTAGTTCCCAGACGTTTCTTAGCTTTTATAATTTTATATGTCGGTCGGTGTTTAAAACTTCTGTCTTCTATATAGCTAGCTGTTCATGTTACAGTATTCAGACTGTATTTTTCCACCCCAATAAATGGCTGTTGAACCTAGCACTGTAGTAGCCATTTGGCTGCTACACTTCCCTGCTCCTGAGGGAATGTCTGGTCTTAGTTCTTGTCCAGTGTTTTGAGGTACAATCCGGTTTTAAGTACGTAAATATGAGCTAGGGAAAACGCATGAGAAACTGCATGTTAATTTTCTTCCTTGGAAATCACTTTTTGTTTGCCTGAGTGTGCTGGTTTTAGGATAGTTGTACAAGTTACTTTTTCAGTGTGGCTTCATATTTTATTGTGGACTGGCAGCCTGTTGTAGTGGAAAGGTACAAAATTTGAAATCAGAATTTCCAGCTCAGCTAGCTGTGCACGTTATTTCCCCTCTCCGAGCCTCAGTTTTTGACAACTGTTAAGCATCTGGCACAGTGCCTCCTGGCCCATAGCAAATGCTCAGCAGATATTGCCCCCCCACCTCAATTAAGCCGCAGTTTTTACTTCAACTGATGGTTTCTAATGAGAAGAACCTTGAGTTTTGTTAATAAGGTTTGGGGAACTGACTGGAAGGGAAAGGGCAGTATCACTTGCCTAAGTTTTGATGACCCATGACCCTCTTGTGACAAAAAACTGGAACTTACACTCAGAGATAATGAAACTGGATTTCTCTTTTCTTGCAGATAGGAAAACTAGGCTTGATAATTTAAAGTAGCTTCGATTTACACGAATTTATGTAGGCAGAAAAATGGTAGGTGGAATAATTGTTGTAGATAGACATTAAGGTATACAGTCAGGATGTGTTTGATGAAATTCAGTATATTTATATTAACGTATTTTAGTATAGTTGCACTAGTTTAGTATTAAAGATAAGATTGGACATTGGTCAGGGTAGACTTTATGTAGGATATCAGAGTTTTCCTGGACTTTGAGCTGTGAACGAAACCTACAGAGGAGGAAATAGGCGGACTCAAAATACACTCAAAAGAGCAAAGGGGCAGAGACAGGTATACTCATGGCATTGATGGGGGATTGAGTTAGTGACTAGACCATCTGGAGCAGATGGCTATTTGGGCGGTAGCATAGTAGGAAGATCGGAAAGGCAGGGTTAAGGGCAGGATTGGGTCAGATTTTGGAGGGCTTGAATGTTAAATGAGGGCTTTCACTTTTATCCTCTAGGCAGTAGGGAACCATTGAAGATATTTGAAATGAACATGAAAATGTATTAGAAAGATGAATCTGCAGGTAGGTTTGGAAACAGGAAAGACTGGAAGAAACTGGTTAAGGGATAGGTTCATCTGGGTTTGAAAGAGAGTGCTAATTGTAGGCAGGTGAAAGGAAGGAGTAACAGTGATGACAGGAAGAAATGACTGATTGGTAATGATTGATTATGAGAAACAGAAAGCTGAGACAGCTTTCCATATTTTGAGCCTGGGTGATTGGTCTAATGGTCATTGGCAGAAATAAAATAAATTGGAAGAGGTACAATTTTGTGGGGATTGTGATGAGTTTGATTTTAGATATGATGAGGTGATAGGGGACTATTCATATGGAAATGTTTAGTATTTAGTTGAGAACATTTTGTTTCAGACATTAACAAAAGTAAAGAGAGCAGTGTAATAAACCCCATGTTTCCATCAACCACCTTTAGTGATTTTCAATAATTGGGGGAGTGGCAGAGCATTTTAAAGGAAATCCCACACATTATATTATTCATTTGAGACTTTTAATTTTTATGTCCATCTGTCCCCCTTACATTTTTATTTGTAGGTTTTATATATATATATATATATATTTTTTTTTTTAAAAAAAAAAACACCTTTTATTTCAAAATGATTATTGATTCATAGGAAGTTGCAAAAATAGCACAGGTAAGATTGTGTCCCCATCACCCAGCTTCCGCCAGTGGGTGCATCTTACAGAATCCTAGTACAGTAGCAAAACCAGGAAATTGATACGGATACAGTGTATTGTGTTCTATGCCACTGTATCGAGTCTGTAAATTTCTGTAACCACCATAGCCAACCAGACACAGAATTGTTCCACAACCACTCGGAACTCCTTGTGGTACCCTCGGGGGGTCACTCAGCCCCCCCACCCTGCCTTCTCCATGTCCTTAACATCAGACAGTGCTATGTGGGTTATATTTTATATTAAATTTTACTTAATTGCAATATAGTACATGTTTACTATGAAAGATTTGGAAAATATGGAAGAGTATTAAAGGGAAAAAAAATCGTCCATAATCCAACTTTGAAAATATAACCACTGCCAACATGTAATCATGCTGTATTTACAGTTTTGTATACAGATTTTTAAAAATTCATATCTTAAGTCTTCAAAGACATTTTATAGACATATCATAAACATGATTTTTCAGCACTGGGAATTTAGGCTTTTAACATTTAAACTGTTTTATAGGTCTTATTTTCTTTTTCTTATAGCCATTGTTCCACATTTGAGGAACTTAGAGTGAATGTTCTGTTAAGGGTCAGCTTGGAATTGAGCTTAATAAGGGGATTATTTTGTGAAGATCATTTGTTGAAAGGAACATAAATGAGAAAATTGAGTTGTTTAATGAATGTTTAAGGACAATTACTTAGTTATTAAAAAATACCTAAAATTCCTTATCTTAATTATCAGATAATTACATTGTCTGATTTAGAATGTGATTATATTAATGCTAGATCATGTTGCTCAAAATTAAACAAGGTAAGACATTTCTTTGCTCATTTTCTGTATTAGAGATTATTATAGATAACATATATATATATATACTTGATTCTATAGTGCATGTTATCTCTTACTGGAATTTTGGTAGAGCTACTGTGCATTGTATGATCTAAGTTATAGGAAGACCTGACTTGGAAATTTTCTTTACTCTGCTTTTTCCTTTTCCTCTTGTCCAAAGGGACAACTTTATACTCAGAGTAGGCAAAGGTTCATTATGAGTGTAATTGTTTTTGTCTTTTGTGTCTAAACCCCTGCCTCCTTACTCATGGGAAAAAGCCTCAGTCTGTCTTTTGCTGAATTAAAGAAGACCTTCCCTGTGCAGCTGGCAGAGAAATGGAATTAATTAGTCAATGTATTTTAAGGCTATTTAATATTTAGTAAAGTCAGAATTTTTCATTGCCAAGAATACTCGGAATTGCAGAGATTATCTAGATACATAGGAACCAGTTAGTCCTAATTCATTTTATGAGACGAGCAGACAAAAACTTTCTGGAAAAAAGTGCGTGTAAAAATACAGTCCTGAGAAGTGTTTTTGGCTTGAACTAAAAACAATTCCTGTGCATCTTCTTTTCACATCTTCAGTCTACTGAAGTTTCTCTGGTCTGTGAGGGAAATGAAGTTATAGTTAAAAAGTTAACATTTCTGAAAACTGTATTTTTCCTCATCTTTAGGAGACTGATAGATTTTTTTTAATCAGATGGATTGTATTTCTCTCTATATTTCTTGTTTACTCATTATTTTAGGTGCTTTGTAGGTTCTCTTTTATAAAAATGAAAATCTACATACAAAGAAAGGATTATTTAGATTCTTCTATTGAAAAAGTTACTCTGTGAATTTGAAGTTAACTAATTTTTGTTTTTATTTTTATGGACGTTATACTTGCATACAACTGAAGTGAAGGCTACTACAAAGGTTATAGTGAAAAGCAGCAGTCTCTTCTTGATTCCTTTAAATCCTTACCTGTCTTGTTTTTTAGGGTCAATTGATTTCAACATGTGAGCTGTTAATTTTTTTCTGGTATTTATATCTTAAAAATTTGCACTATTTCTTGAATTAACAATTTTAAATATTATCTGTTGACTTCTTGTGGTAGAGTAGGATTTCGTTCTTAGTACCCCTTCATAAACATCTCCTCTCCTATCATTCTATTTTCGTTTTTTGGCTTAATTAATATTCAGTGTTTACACCATTATGATATAGTATTATAATATAAATTTTTTATTTTTGAGCCTCACAGTAACAGTGATCATAATTTTCTTTCTTTCCTTCCTTCCTTCCTTCATTATTCTTGTCTTTCCCAGTGTTAATAATTACCAATTGCTAAGTATTTCCAAATACATATCTGTAAAGCCCTTCAGACTGTTTTCTACTTCATGAAACATATTAAAATAATCTCTTAATTAAGTTTTTTCCCAGATGATATTTCTCCTAGAGACCTCCATCTTCTTTCTGACCTGTGGACTGATTGCTTTCTAGGCCTGTTTCACAGCTTTCATCCTGGGGCTCCTGTTGTAGAACCCCTGATTGTAGGATCCCTTGTTTTCCTTTTTCTCGGCTTACTACCTCATTTTGCTGGAGTAGCCTTTTGAGGTAAGATACATGGGAATTAAATTTTTAGGCATTGCATATTGGGAAATGTCTTATGCTTGTTTGATAGTTTGAGTACAGAATCTAGAATTACAGATTTTTCTTTCAGAGTTTTAAAGACGTTGTTCGATGGTCTTATGACTTTTTTTTCCCTGCCTTCTCTATTAAGTTGTTGAATCTTTTCTTCATCCTTGGAGTTTTGGGATTTTACAGTGATGTTCCTTGGTTTAGGCCTTTTTCATTCATTGTTTTGGACATCTTATAGGTTCTTTCACTCTTCTTTTTCTACAGCTTCCATTGGCTGGATAATTGATCTACTGGATTGATCTGCCAATTCTTCTTTTACTTATTTTCATTCCTTTGTTTTTTTTGTTTTAAGATTTCCTCAGCTTTGTCTTCTGAATTTTGTGGTAAAAGTATCGTTTATGCTATATTTTAAATTTCTAAAGGCTTTTTTTTCCCTTCTTGGTTCATGTTTGACTCTCTTCTTTTAGCTCTCTGAGAATATTGATTATAGTATTATTGAATTTTTCTTTTTTTCTGTATCATCTCTATTTTTTCCAAGTTCCTTTCTCCCTCTTGCCAACTCCCCCCCTTTCATGTTGGAGACTTTCCTCAAATGTCTATACGTGGCTGTCTATTCATACTAAAGGGAAAGCATTAAAATGCTCGTTTGGAGGCTCTGAATAGGTGGTGACTTTACTTCAGGGTAATTGGTATCTACCTGAAATGGCATTTTTTTTTTGGTAGGTGTTTTCTCTTGGCCACTAAGTTACTCCAGAGAAGAATTTTCCAAGCTCCTGCCTGGGGGATATGCACCTGGTGCCAGTGTTCTGAGAACAAGTTAAGGGAAGGGAACATGTCTTTGGAGGGAAAGGACTGAAAATGAGGATTTGGTTGAAATTCAGTAAACCAAGCATAGTACAGTTGAGTATTGCTTCCTGAAACTGTTGTTTCAGGTATGTGTCTTTGTAAAACAAAAATGACTGCAACCCACAGTTAAAAATCGAAAGCTTGGAAGCTACTACCATAGGGGTCTGACAGCATGGAGAGTAGTAGTAATAACACTGGCTAAAATGTAGGGTGCATAGTCTGCATGTGGCTTATGTATGTTATGTCGTCTAATTCTTTACAACACCTTTGTGAGGTAAGTATTATTATTCCATTTTACAGATGAGAAAATTTAGATTGCACAGGTAATAGAGACACAGCAAGACTCCATTCCAGGTTTGTTTGACTTTGCTGCTTACACTTGTAGGCATTACAGTCAATTAGTTATACTTATAAAATGCATACTACTTATTGGAAAGTTCCAACTAACTGCAAATTAGCTTTAAGGCCCAGTAAATCACTACTTCTTTGTTTATAAAAAAAGTATTTGGAATCTAAATGCAAGAGATCTGGGACCAGTCTGCCTGGTTTACACTATATTCCTCTGCCACTAAGTAGGTATGTCACCTTGGGCAAGTTACTGAAGCTCTCTGAGTTTATTTTCCTTATTTCTGAAAGTGGGGAGTACAAGTTTCCAGCTCAATAAATGTCAGCTATTAATTTCCATTAAAAGAAAATTATGTGCCAGGTAGGGGAGGAAGACTATTGGTGATTTGAGCATCCTGAAACAATTGCTGTTGCTTCATGAGAACTAGAAAATTTCACAGTAAATGAAAGAATTGTAGATAAACACATTAGTCACTGTAAAGCCAATGCTGGGATTCTGGCATCCTAGTTCATTATCATATTTGGTCAACTTTGAGCTGTTATTTAAGCTTTTAAAAACCCTTTATTACTATTTTTTCTGCTTGTTTAGCCATTTTGTTCTTAAGGATTCTGGAAATTGGAAATGTTTAAGGTTGATATTCTGACTTGAAAGGCAGCACGTGTGTGGCTATCCACCATCCCAAATTAGAAAAGGCTTTAAGCACAGGTGTTGAAACAGAAAATAAAGAATATTCTGTTTCCCTAGTCATCATTGATCACTCATGAGTGAATGAGTCTAAACCTTTGCCTGGGATAAAATGTAATTGAAATTTAAGTGCTTTATTTTTAAGTTGTACCCAGATGAAATGCATAGGGTAAGCAGTTATAGCAGTATGCAAATCTGGGACATGTAACTTTAAAAATAATTTTGGAACAGTAGCTTGTAAGGTCTCTGTACATTCATTGATTTAGCTTCAGAAACCATGTACAGTCAGGAAGGACACAGCAGTGGAGATGTAATACTGTGTTCTTCTCTTGCAGTGGGTAATTCCAGAGTTGATTGGCCATACCACTGTCACTGTATTAATGCTCATTTCATTGCACTGGTTTATCTTTCTTCTCAACTTGCCTGTTGCCACTTGGAATATATATCGGTAAGTACGGTTTGTGTCGGGGCAGTTATTATTATTTTTTAAACAACCTTCTCTTCTCCACTGAAATATGTGGCAATAATACAGTAAATGTCAGCAAAATGCTTCATTAAATCAGCCTAAATTTTTGTTCACTCTGGTGTACTGGGCAAGTGGCCATTTGCATGTCGCAGTCTTATATTAAAAACATGAATTGTGTAAATTTAAAAAATTGTTTTGTGATTCTGAAAACTTGAATTTTTTTTTAGATTTTTAATATCTTTTTCCTTGAATAGTGATCAGAAGCCTGGGAATATAATACAAGGTCCTTATGATTTATACCTGCAGTTTTTAATTAGCATGTGCTTGGATTGCTCCCAAGCAAATTACATTTTAAGACCTGCAAATTATCAAAATTTTGACCTAAACTTAGGAAGTTTGTTCACACATAGCTCAGTGGAAGCATTAGTTGGATATAACTTTCTAGTTGGGCAGTTGGACATAGCATATTTTTATGTGAAGAACTGTGGAATAATCTTGACAAGCCTGAAATTATTTTTTTGCTAGTAGGAAGGTTTTATTTTAAATTTTATTCGTATCTATGATTTTTGGGTAAAATCATTCATCAACTGAATTTTAAGTATGTG
>PVKY010004797.1:0-18580 GCA_004027775.1 Bradypus variegatus
CTCTCCTTTGCAACAACAGTCTTCCCTAGGGCAAATCCTGTGATAGAGGGCTCAACCCATCAAACCACCAGTCCCCTATGTCTGTGGTCATGTTAGCAACCATCGAGGTGGGGCAGGCCAATACCGCTGCATTCTCCACCAGCTCCTCAAGGGGGCTCTGCATATTTTTTCCTTTTTTTTTTTTTTTAACTTTTTTTTAATCAACTGCATGAAAAAAAATTAAAAAATAATAATAATTTTAAAAAATACCATAAAAGAACATTTCAAAGAGACCATAACAAGGGAGTACGAAAAAGACAGCTAACGTAAGATAACTACTTTACTTCCACCATGTTCCTACTCTACCCCAAGAAAGTAACCTAATATAGCAACATTTCTGTGAACTTGTTCCTACTATACCCATCAGAAATTAACAGACCATAGTCATTCCTGGGCATTCCCAGAATGTTAAATTTTACCCACAATAGCTTATCTGTTCTTCTTGGATTAATTGCTCTTCCTTAATTGCTCTCTATTGCTAGTTCCCCTACATTCTACATTATAAACCATTTGTTTTACATTTTTCAAAGTTCACATTAGTGATAAACCCCCTTTTATAAAAGCCAATCCATCTCTGGTGTTTTGCACTCCAGCAGCGTTAGTAAACTAGAACAGAAGCTGAGAGAGGACAATACCCCAAGTGCAACTAAGAGTGACATTTTGGAGAGAAGCTGCAGCCTAGAGAGGAACATCCTGGGAGAAAGCCATTTTGAAACCGGAGCTTTGGAGCAGACACCGGCCACATGCCTCCCCAGCTCACAGGTTTTCTGGACACCATTGGCCATCCCCCAGTGAAGGTACCCGATTGTTGATGCATTACTTTGAACATTTTATGGCCTTAAGACTATAACTGTGTAACCAAATAAACCCCCTTTATAAAAGCCAATCCATCTCTGGTGTTTTGCATCCTGGCAGCATTAGCAAACTAGAATACTCAAATGCCAAACATAAAGGGAAAGTTCTGAAAGCTGCAGTAGAGAAGCCATATGCCAATTACAAGGAAACCTCAATAAGATGAAGTGCCCATTTCCTATTGAAAACCATGGAGGCAAGAGGGCAGTGGGAAGACATATTTAAAGTGCAGAAAGAAAAAAGTGCCAACCAAGTATTCTATATCTGGCAAAATGTCTTAAAAATGAGAGAGAGATTAAGAAATTCCCAGTTAAACAAAAGCTGAGGAAGTTCATCACCATTAGACCAGCCCTATAAAAGATGCTAGGGGAGTTCTGCAGATTGAAGGTAAAGGACAACAGAGAACAGATCAAAACTGCATGAAGAAATGAAGATCTCCAGTAAGAATGATGACAGGGGTAAATATAAATGCCAGCACTGTTGTATTTTGGGTTTGTAACTCCACTTTTTACTTCCTCCAGATGTAAAAGGCAAATACATAAAATGTAATGCGAAACCAGTGGATGTGGACTCATAATGTATAATTTGTGACAAGAACTACATAAAGGTGGGGGGATGGAGGGTGTAGGAACATAACTTGTGTAAACCATTGAAGTTAAGTTGATATCAAAGCAAACAAGATAGTTACAGATTTAGGATCTCATATTTAAGCCCCTTGGTAAGTACAAATAAAATATTGGAGAACATGCAAGCTCATAGAGACAAAAATTAGAATACGGGTTGTCAGAGGTGGGGCAGGAGTTAATGCATAACAGGTGTGGGATTTAATTTTGTGGAGAGGGGAACATTCTAGTAAAGGAAAGAGGTGAGGGCACCACAACATTTGAATGTGATTACCCCCTCTGAATAGTGTGCTTGGGAGGGGATGGGATGGAAAAGTATGTGCTGTATACATGTTCCCACAATCAAAAACGAAGGAAAGAAAGAACAACTAAAGAGACCATGATAGTTAAAGGCAATATGTGATCCTGGATGGGATCTAGCAAGGGAAGAGAAATGGCTCGAAGGGACATTATGGGGACAGCTGAAAAAGTTGGAATTTAGATGGCGAGCTTTATGCCAGTGTTAAATTTTGTGAACTTGATAACTGCATTTCAGATGGATTCAAAGTGAATATCTTTGGTTTTAGGAAATGTATGTGGGAGTAAATGTTCAAGGAGTGTGATGTGTGCAACCTACACTCGAGTGTTCAGAAAATGGATTGACAAAGAGATTGACAGACAGGTAGACAGATAGATGGATATTTAGATAAATAGAATGATATGGCAAATGCGGCAAAAATGTTAAAATCTGGGCATCTGAGGAGACAGGAGGATGTTGAACTTCTCCCTATGAGATTTGTCTTATTTTTGTGACTGTCCTGTATGTTTGAAAGTATTTCGAAACAGAAAGCTTAAAAAGAAAATAAAGGAAAAGGTAAAATTAACTTAGACCCAAAATACTATCATTTCAACATGTAATCCATACAAAAATTTTTTAGATATTTTGCAGCCTGTTAGAATCCTTAATCCTTTCTGCATTTGTCACTGACAGCCTCTCTCACTTCTTACCAGCCACCTTTCCACTGCGCCGTTGCCCTCGTGGCTGGTGGCCACCAGGCGGACATGGCGGCTCTGAGTCTGAAGAGGAGAGGAGTCTGCCTGGGGGACGCCCCAGGCCGAGGGGACGACCTGGGCCAAGGCACGGGGCGGGAGTTGGGGGGCTGGCCCATCTCAAGATCCAAGTCGTGAGATGTTTGGTAGCCTCATGTGGCAACAGGAGGAGGCCAGGTGGGGTGGCCAGGCAATGGCCAGGTAGGGCAGCCAGGTGAGTGGCCAGGTGGGGAGGCCTGGTGTGGGCAAGTGACCCAGGTCCGTGTCACCCATGCAGAGGAATTCAGACCTTGTCCTGCGTCTGGCAGGGGCCACAGAAGAGCTTCAGGAGGAGCTGAGGGCCGGTGGGTCCACCAGGGGCAGAGCGAGGATGGTTGGGGGGTGAGGGACCAGCTGGGAGTGCAGACGGGCCGAGCTCCCGCCAAGGCGGGGGGAGGGAGACGCAGGTTCTGGTTGGCCGGGTGGGACCCAGGGAAAAAAGGGGAAAGCAAGGAAGTCGGCGTCACCCCCTGGCCATGTCCACCTCTGTAGAAGGTTGAACCATGTACCCCCAAAACACATGTTCTTAATCCGTGTCCCTTGGGGGTGTGAACCCAGAAGAAAAGGACTTTTTGAAGACATTGATTTTAGCTAAGCTGTGGCCACCTGAACGAGGGTGGGTTCCACTCTGGATCCTGGAGGCCTTACAAGGAGAACCAGGAAGTCACAGAAGGAGAAAGGAGAGGACACGGCCAGGTGGGGGAGGCACAGTCGCAAGCCAAGGAGCCCCAAGGATGGCCAGCAGCTACACCGGGGTGCTACAGACTTTGGGGAGAAAGCACACCTGGCCAGTGCCTTCACATCGGACTTCTAGCCCCTGAAATCAAGCCAATAACCTCCGTAGTTTAAGCCAACCCACTGTGTGGCATTTGTCCTAGCCGTCTGGAAACCGAGCACCCGTCTCCCTGTCACCGTGCTACCTGATCCACGGGGCCCGTCCATTCCCCCGTCAGGGAGGCTGTGCTGGCCACTGTCCCTCACCTGCCCTGACTGGTCTTTTAACCCGGGGCCGGGGGCTTCCCAGCCTTGCTTGGAGCCACCTGGGGTCTCAGGAGAAAGGGCAGGTGGGGGCTTCCGAAGAGGCCCAGCTTCCAGGCACAACCTCTCAGGGTGTATCACCCTGCAGCCCCCCGGACCTCTCCCCCAGCCGACGCTCCTCCAGGACCACCCTCCAGAAGAGGCTCCGTCTCTACGGCCGCGTGAAGACCGCCGCCCGGGGGCCGGACCTGCTCGGACTGGCTGAGCCTGCCCGCGAGAGAGCCCAGCCTGCGCGTGGCAAGCTGGCTGCCTGGCGGCACCAGGGGCCGGGCTGAGGGACAGGACACCCGGGGGCTTCTGGGGGTGGGGGGACACTGAGCAGACACCTGCTCCCAGACTGGGGCAGCGAAGGAAGCATCCGACAGCAGGGGCCGGGGAGTCTCGCTGATTCCAGAGCAGTCCCAAGAGGGCCAGACTCCTGCCTGTGGGTTGATTAGGAAGTTCCGCTTGGAGAACGTCCTTGCTGAGCCCGTCAAATGGCCTCGTCCCGTCCCTGTGCGGTTTGGGGTTTCCTGGGCTGCACCTTTTGTTCCGAGGACACTCTGTCCCTCTGAACTCGATCTAAAAATTGCTGCTTCTCCCCAGTATTGGTCAATGCCTATGACTAAGGCCTGAGTCAGTATGTCTTTAAACACTGCCATTATTTTTGACCCAGGGTTTTCAGAATAAAAGTAGAAAATAGACTCAGCTGGCAGCTATCAGCTCTGACTGTGTTTTATGTTTGTCTTCTCCAAAGTGGCATCGATCACCGCCGAGGCCGCCATGTCCTTGCAACACCTCCATGCTGGCCGAAGGTCCAGGGAGGGGAGAGGCTGGAGGCTGGTGCCCCCACCACCTCCCCCCACTCTGGGAACAGACTCTGTGAGTGGAAGGAAGCAGCGTTTTCCCGCACAAGCAGTTGCTGGCAGGGCCACTCACTTCCGGCACAGTTGCTTATGTGCTGAAATCTGCTGGAGAGATTGCTCCTGAGAATGGGGAAGGGACAGCAGTGGGATTCGGGTGTGCCCATTTGGTGGTTTTCTTTGCCTTCCAGGCCAGCGGCACCCCCAGCCCCGGGCACCCCCACTGGCCCCTTTCCAGCCAGGCCCATGAATCCTCTGCTCCCCAGACCCACCATGCTGTTCCTTTGGCTGCAGAGCCCGTCCCTTGCTCCCTCCCAGCCCGGCTCAGGATCCCCAGACCCCATGGAGCCTCCCCCCCGGGAGGTGCTCGGCCAACACGTGTGGAGGCCGCCTGGGCCCCCACCCTGGGGTCTCTGACGCTGCCAAGTGCGCTTCTGCCACTTTGCCAGGGCCTCCGTGGCAGCTGTGGGTCCAGGGCCACAGTGGCTGGGCCCCACTCCAGAGTCGTCGCACTCAGTCCCCGCATGGTGAGATGGGGAAACTGAGGCAGAGACTGGTGACAGACGTTACTAAATGTTGGAGCTGGGTTTTTATTATTATTTTGATTGTGTTAACATATATACAACACAAAATCTCCCACTTTATTTTCAAGTGTACCATTCGGTGGCATTAATTACATTCACAGTGCTGTGCTACCAACACCACCCCCCCAATACCGACTGTCGGAAATAAAGCGGTATCTGTAAGGGAATAAACGCTCACTCGGTTCTGGAGGAGAAAAGAATTTATTTACGATCTTGCAAGGTAGGGTGCACAGCCAGAAACGTGGTGGGCTGGTGCACTGGAGCAAGAACTTGGCGATCTTTTAATCTCCTGCTCCTGACGCGTAACTCCCCCCCCTGTTGCCCCATTGGCTGGTACTACAGAGTTACAGCCTATCCGAGAGAGCTCATCCAGTTTAAATTCCCTGCTGCGAGTTCCCGCCTCTGATTATACCCCATATCCCTTTACATTCCAGTAACCCTGGTTACTTTTCCACATAAGGAGCTGGCGCAGATTCTCTCTTCCCTTTACCACAGGGCCTGTTGAAGCCGGTTCTGCCACCATTTTCCCTATTCCGTGCTGCCTCTATGTGAAAGCTAAACTTAACCCTTTCTTACACCGACATTTCCCCATCACCCCAGAGACTCTGCACCCACTGAGCAATGACTCCCAGTTCCCCCGTCCTCCTGGGAACCTGCATTCTTCTGGGTTTCTGTCCCTAAAGCTTGGCTTGTTCTAGGCACTTCATGCAAGTGAGGCCACATGATAGCTGTGCTTTGGGGGGGCTGGTTTTGAACGTCAGTCTACATATGCCTCTTACCAAAGATTTGCTGAAATGAATCAAAATGGGTTGGATTGCCCGGGGCTGGGATCGAATTTGGGGTAGGAGCTTCTTGGGAACGTAAGTCTTACCATGCGGGACTGTTTGAGGGGAGGTGGTTTCTCCTGAATAAAACCTTTTCTCTGTCAGCAGTGTGCTTTTTTTCATAACCAGCACTGCGGAATGTAGCGTCCCTTGAAAGAAATGCAGGGACACCACAAGCTATTTACAAGAGCAACACGGTGCCCTCAGCCCTCACTATCATGGAAAGGAGAAATAGAAAGAAATACATTTATGACAAAATACACTGAATTTCAGCATGCAAACACCTTGGTGTGGCGTCCAGAAGACACACTGCAATGGCCAGGGCAGAGCCAGCACGACAAACCGACAGCTACAAAGATGGGGACAGACTCGGGGGCTCCAGCTGGGCACCTCCAATTCCATCCGGCGCCGCTGGGACCGGGATTTTAGGCAGCGCTGAGCAACTCGGGCCAAACGTCAGAACCAAGCGAAGTATCGTCTTTTGTCGATTTGCACAGCAAATTGCATCCCCAGAAAATTATCTTAAAACCATGCAAAATGTTTTTGTTTTTTATATGTACAATAGGACGGCAGGCTCTGGTTTTCACCTACGAGGGTGGGGCGCAGGGCAGCCCTCCATGCGGGGGGCCCACCCTGTCCCTGTCTGGGGGGGAGCCTGGTCCCGCACCTCACCCCAACCACAAGCCGTGAGTGCGCCGCTGTCCCTGGGGCCTCGGGAGAGCCCATGGATGCAAAGCACCCCAGGGTGTGGGGCCCCCTGGCTGAGCCCTCAGCCCCAGGGGAACTCGACAAAAGCATCTGCTGGGCTGTTACATGGGGTTGCCAGTTTCAGCAGCTTTTCTAGGATATACCTAGGGACGGTTTTCTTTGTATTTTCCTGCTTGAAGGTCACTGAGCTTCTTGAATTGGTGGGTTGATATCTCTGGAAACTTCTCAGCTGTTCTCTCTGAATACTGTCTCAACCCCATTCTCTCTGTCCTCTCTGTCTGGGACTCAGATTACACATGGGCTCAGCCTTTTGACTTACAGTTCACATGTCTTTAAGCTCTTTTCTGTGACTCCTTTAAGTTCTTTTTTGTGTGTATGTTCTGTGTGCTTTGGTTTAAGACATTTTCTACTAATCCATCCTCCAGTTCGTTAATCTGTTTGTGTCCAATTTGCTTTTAAATATATCCAGTGGACTGTTGATTTCAGATATTTGTATTTCCTACATATTTCTCACACATCGCTGGTGGGTGTTCTATACAAACTTTAGTAGTGCAACTTGGCAGTATGCACCAGTATTCTCAGAAACGTGCACACTGTTTAATCCAAACATTCCACTGATAGAAATCGGGCAGAATCAACATTGCCCGGCATTCCTAAGGAATTCTGGCCCCAGTCCAGCAGACTCGGTGCCACCTCAACGTCAGAACAGAACACTGTTCCTTTGGTTAAGAACCAAGGGAAATATCTGGTTTCTGTTAAGAGGCCACATTGTTCAAAAACTACATCTGTAACACAGTTTCAGCAGAGCCCCTGCTGCAGCAGGCCCGGGCGAGTCAGGGGGGCTGGGCGGGGGCCACAGGTTCACAGCCCGCATCTCCCAGCACTCCGGACCCCGGGCCACCGAGGCCAAGGGCAGCCAGGCTCACTTGACTTACTATGTTCATGTGGCTACTTTTCATTCCCGCTCCCCTTTTTAGGGGGGGGGGGGCAGATGCAACAATTATCACTGAAATCATGCAAGTTAAATGAGACTCAACTGTGGGGGAAAAGTGGTCACGGTTCAAACTTCCATTAACTGATTACAAGATTTGCTGAAGGAAGATGTTGACTCTCCATATATTGGAATAAAATGCAGTCGTTAAAAATAATGAGATAGAATGATTTTTATTGGCATGAAAAGATGCAAATCATTTGTTGAATGAAAATGCAAGTTATAAAATAGCGTAAGTGATATGACTCCACTTCTTTTAAAAAAGCAGAAATTCTAGGGATTACATCAAAATGTTACCAATAGGTCATGGAATTATACATTATTCTTTTTATTCTTTTTATTGGGATTGTTCACATACCATACAAATTGTACAAAGATCCAAAGTGTACAGTCAATTGCCCATGGTACCATCATAGAGCTGCGCATCCATCACCACAGTTAATTTTTTTCAAATTTTAGAACATTTTCATTACTCCAGAAAAGAAATAAAGACACACGCAAAAAAAGGAAACTCAAATCCTCCAATACCCCTAACCTCCCCCCTCTATTACTGATTCATAATTTTGGTATAGTACCTTTGTTACTGTTGATGAAAGAATGTTAAAATACTACTAACTGTAGTATATAGTTTGCAATAGGTATATTTCTTCCTATATACCTCCCTATTATTAACTTCCAGCTATAGTGTCATACATTTGCTCTAGTTTTTCAGAGAGATTTCTAATACTTGTACAGTTAATCACGGGCATTGTCCACCACAAGAGTCACTGTTTTATACATTCCCATCTTTTAACCTCCAGCTTTCCTTCTGGTGACATGTGTGACTCTGAGCTTCCCCTTTCCACCACCTTCACACACCATTCAGGACTGTTGGTTATTCTCACAATAACGTGCTGCCATCACCCCTGTCCCTTTCCAAACATCCCTAGTTGAACATTCTGCTCATAATAAGCAATTGTTCCCCATTCTTTAGCCTCGTTCTACATTTCTTGTCTATGAGTTTACATATTATAATTAGTTTATATCAGTGAGACCCTGCAATATTTGTCCTTATGTGTCTGTCTTATTTCACTCAATATAGTGCCCTCAAGTTTTCTTCATTAACCCATTTTTTTAAAAACAGTTTTGTTCACACACTATACATTCCATCCTAAGTAAACAATCAGTGGTTCCCTGTATAGTTACATATTTATGTATTCACGACCATAGCCTCTATCTGTATAAGGACATCTCCATTTCTTCCACAAAGAAGGAGGAAGAGTCAAAGAAGTTAAAGACGTAGGAGAAGAAGAAAAAAAAAGAAAGAGAAAAAAACATGACAGCTAAGAAGCAACAAAAGGAAATACAGCATTAAACTAAAGTAGAATAAAGAGGCAGACAACATCACCAATGCCAAAAGTCCCATATCCTTCCCCTATACCCCCCCATATGAATTTAGCTTTGGTATATTGCCTATGTTATATTAAAGGAAGCATAATACAATGTCTCTGTTAATTCTAGCCTCTAGTTTGCACTGGATGTATTTTCCCCCCAACCCCACCCCATTTTTAACACCTTGCAATGTTGACATTCATTCGTTCTACCTCATATTAAAACATATTTGTACCTTTTATTATAATCATTAAGCACCCTGGGTTTCCCTGAGTTACACAGTCCCAGTCTTTATCTTTCCTCTTTCCTTCTGCTGTCCCATATGCTCCTAACCTTCCTCTTTCAACCATACTCACAGTCATCTTTGTTCAGTGTACTCACATTGCTGTGCTACTATCTCCCAAAATTGTGTTCCAAACCTCTCACTCCTGTCTTTTTCTTTCTGTTTGTAGTGCTCCCTTTAGTGTTTCCTGTAAAGGAGGTGTCTTGTTCACAAACTCTGTCATTGTCTATTTCTCAGAGGATATTTTCAGCTCTCCCTCATATCTGAAGGACAGTTTTGCAGGATATAGGATTCTTGGTTGGTGGTTTTTGTCTTTAAGTATCTTAAATATATCACCCACTTCCTTCTTGCCTCCATGGTTTCTATTGAACAATCCGCACATAGTCTTATCAAGCTTCCTTTATATGTGATGGATCGCTTTTCTCTTGCTGCTTTCAGGATTCTCTTTGTATCTTTGATGTTTAATAATCTGATTACTAAGTGTCTTGACGTAGGCTATTTGGATCTATTCTGTTTGGGATATGCTGCACTTCTTGGATCCATAATTTTATGTCTTTCATAAGAGATGGGAAATTTTCATTGATTATTTCCTCTATTATTGCTTCTGTCCCTTTTCCCTTCTCTTCTCCTTCTGGGACACCAATGACATGTACATTCCTGCTTTTCATTTTGTTCTTAAGTTCCTAGGGATGTTGCTCATATTTTTCCATTCTTTTCTCTATCTGTTCTTTTGCGTGTAGGCTTTCAGGTGTCTTGTTCTCCAGTTCCTGAGTGTTTTCCTCTTCCTCTTGACATCTGCTTTTGTATGTCTCCATTGTGTCTATCATGTCAATGTGTTGTGCCTTTCATTTCCATAGATTCTGTCAGTTGTTTTTTCGAACTTTCAATTTCTACCTTATGTACACCCAGTATTTTCATTATACTCTTCATCTCTTTTGCCATATCATCCCTAAACTTCTGAATTGATCCAGCACTAGTTGTTTAAATTCCTGTATCTCAGTTGAAGTGTAAGTTAGTTCCTTTGGCTGGGCCATAACTTCATCCCTCCTAGTGCAGGTTGTAGTTTTATGTTTTCTGGGCATCTGGCCTCCTTGGTTACCTCATTCAGGTTTTCCTAGACCAGAACAGGCTCAGGTCTTGGAAGGAGGCAATAGCTTCAGGTCTCCCTGAGGGTGTCTTAGAAGACTGATACACCCTGTGAGGCCTCAGGTCACTGTGCTTTTCCACCCAGCAGGTGACACCTGTCAGCCTGTCTATCCAGACTGGGGTAAGGATGTGTGGCCCGTGGCTGTTTTCCCCCAGGCTCTGTAGTCTGGTTTTGAATGGAAAGTGGGTAGTAGAGCTTGGCACTGCCTCTTTCCTCTTAGGGAAGATATACCCCCTGGGGAGAAGTCATTTGCATTTCAATCATCTCTGACTCTGCTGTGTCCACCCTTGTCTGGGTCTGAGCTCTGGAAATGGAAAATGGCTGAGTCTTTCTCCACTGAGCTGAAAAAGGGACAGAAAGACACCCTTCAGGGTCAGTCTTCAGCCCCCTCAGTTTCACCTGTCAGCCAGAGACAGCACCCAATCCTTTGGGCTCCCCCTCCCTCCCAGAGAGGTCTTCCAGCTCTCCAAGGTCATTCATCACCAAAATCGAGGGTTTGGCCTACTAAACTGGTAGTCCCTAATGCTTGTGAGAATATTGGTAATTCCCCGGGTGGGGAGTTTAATATTTCACACGTATTTCCCCAGTCCTTTAAGGAGGCTTTGAAAATACATCTTGATTCTCTGTAATATGCATTTAAGATTCCTCTGTGTCTTTTCATGACTTGATAATTCATTTCTTTTCATCACTGAATAACATCCCATTTTGTGGATGTACCCCAGTTTATTTACCCATTCACCCACTGAAGGCCATCTTGGTTGCTTCCAGTTTTGAGCAATTCTGAATAAAGCTGCTATAAACATTCATGCACAGCTTTTTGTGCAGAGGTAAGTTTTCAAATCAATTGAGTATATACCTAGGCACACAATTGCCTAGGACTGAATGTTGCATCTGTGTTTAGCTTTGTAAGAAACTGCCAGGTTGTCTTCCAAAGTGGCTGTGCCACAGTAATGAGTTAGAGCTCCTGCTGCTCCACAGCCTTGCCAGCATTCAGTATTGTCAGGTTTTTCTTGGTTTTAGCCATTCTCATAGCTTTAGGGTGTGATCTTGTTGTTTTAAATTGCAATTCCTAATGACATACGACACTGAGCACTTTACCATATGCTTATGTACCCTCTGTTTATCCTCTCAGGTGAGGTGTCTTCTCAAATCTTCTGCCCATTTTTTAATTGGGCTGTTTTCTTATTGTTGAGTTTTAAGAATTCTTTGTACATTTTGGAAATGCATCCTTTGTCAGACATGTGTTTTGCAAATATTTTCTCCATCCCTTTACTTTGAACCTATTTGTCTTTATCTTGAAAGTGGGTTTCTTGTAGATAACACATAGTTGAGTTTTGGGTTTACATCCACTCTGACAGTCTCTGCCTTTTATTTGATGTATTTAGATTATTCACATTTAAAGTGATTATTGATATAATTGGATTAATACCTACCATGTTTGTAACATTTCTACTCCTTGCCCTTGCTCTTTTTTCTTTTTTTATCTTCCCCTTTTTCTGCCTTCTCTGGTATTAATAGAACATTTTATATGATCCCATTTTCTTTCCTCGCAGCATATCAACTACACTTCTTTTAAAAAAAGAAAAACACTTTAGTGGTTGTCTGAGAGCTTGCAATATACATTTACAACTAATCCAAGTCTACTTTCAAACAACACCCTATCACTTCGGGGGCAGTGCGGGCACCTTATAGCAGACTGTCCCCGATTCCCTGAAGCATTTGTTGTCGTTCATTTCACTTATCTATAAGCTATAATCACCCAATACATTGTGACTGCTATTACTTTGAGAAAACAGTTATTTATTAGATCAATTAAGAATTAAAAAGTAAAGAATTTTACTTTGCCTTCATTTATTCATTCATTTATTCATTGTCTGGTGCTCTTCATGTCTTTAAGCAAACCTGAGTTTCTGACTTAGAACATTTTCCTTCTCTCTGAAGAACTTCTTTTAGCATTTCTTGCAAGTCAAGTCTACTGGCAACAAATTCCCTCAATTTTTGTTTGTCTGAGGAATTATTTCACTGGATACACAGTTCTAGGTGGGTGGATTTTTTCTCTCAACACTATATATTTCATTGCACTCTTTTCATACTTACATGGTGTTTTAGTCTCTTGGGCTGCTCAGGCATCAGGGAGGGAAAACTTTCTATAATTTTATGATAAAATTCAAGGCCTAAATTTCTGAGCTGTGACCTTCAGAATCATTTATTAACTCTTTTTTTCCCTCTCCTTACCTAAGACAGGAAGGTTGGGAAGGGCTAGCACCATCTAAAAGCCCTTCCCTTGGGTCAAATAAAGTAGTTTTCCTTGAGGGCAGATGTCTTTTTTACGGAGAGCACTAGAACTTATTTCAAAATGGATACTTTTCCCCTCCCCACCCCTAAGTGTGAGAGGCTTTCTCTCGTCTTCATCATGAGAACTTGCCTTAGGAAGAAAACCCTAGAAAGTATGGGGTCCCCCTAAGTCTGGGACCCCCTGTGTTTTTAACTCTGAAGCTAGTCCACACTTGGCCTCCAACAATTTGTCAATTACTGGGAAGTGTTCCTAGCGGCTTCTGCTCCCAGAAGCTCTGCTGTCTGTTTGCCTGTGTCTCCATTTCCCAGGGCCGGGGTTGGCCCTGTGACCTCGATTCTCTGACGGATCTAAGAAAAGCCACTGATTTTCAGTTTGTTCAGCTTTTTTTCTTCTTGTGAGGAAGGGAGTGATGACTTCCAGCTCATCACATGTGGAAGCTGAAACTGAACATCTCAACTTACATCATTTTTGTTAAAAAAGAACGCAATTTTTAAAAGAATCACTTCCCACATGTATCTCTTTTCTAAGTCTGGACTGTTTTTCTTGAAAATTTCAGTTTTCTTTTCCTTTTTTTTTCTTATCCTGTTGTTAAAATTTTGTAGAAAATTTTATTTTTTCTATCCTTTTATTAAAATTTTGAAACAGCTTTATTGAGACATAACTCACATGCTATACAATACTCACTCATTTAAAATGTACAACTCACTGTTTTTTAGTATATTCACAGAGTTGTGCAACCATCGAATTCTAGAACATTTTCATCACCCCTGCCCCCCAAACCATGCCCATTAGGGTCCCTCCCTATTCTAGACAGTCACCAATGGACTTACTTTCTGTACGGATTTGCCTATTCCAGCCATTTCTTAGAGATGGAGTCATAAAATAGTTGGTCCCTGGTGACTGGCTTCCATTTTCATAGAAGAGAACATGCCCCCCTCCTGCCTATCCTCACCCTGCTCTGAAATCCAGACCCCCATTGGGTGCAGGCTTTCCCACGAGGGTCCTTGCCCAAAGGCATGAAGCCGCGCATGGTCTATCGCCCTCCTGAAGCTCCCTGCTGGGCTTCCAGAGCTGTGGGGTGCACTCTGGGGACTGGCTGCCCAAGAGAAGCAGGCGAGACCTGGTACAGGCCACCCACCCCAGCCACAGGGGACATCTGGGGACTGCATTGTCCCAGCCTGCACCCTTCCCCTGCCCCCACTCCACAGCCAGCCTGCAGGCCCGGTGTCCGATTCTGCCAGGTTCTGCAGTTCACCCCGATCTGGAATGGACCACCCAGCTACACCCCAGTGTTCTGTTCTAAAAGGACACCTTTAGCTTGTCACCCATGTTTATTTTGCTTAAATCTAGTCAGTGTCGTCTCACAGTGTAGGGAATTTCCTCTCATTATGTAGATATCACATGGATCCTGTTTGCCTTTATCAGCAGGTGACTGATTCATTAATTCATCCATTTACTCCTTCATTCATTCATTCAGCATTTGCCATGTGAGTGCCATGGGCCAGCAGGGTAGAGGTGTGGAGGTGCAGGCAGCCCTGCTCCTGGCCCCAGTGGACTTAGACGGGTGGAAACACTGGGGCTTTTTAGTTTCTGGCACTTACCGTGTGCTCCACATTCCATCTCAGATGACTCTGCAGGAAGTCTGCACAAGGGCCGCTGCTTCCAGAAGGGAGCTGGGCAGCTGAGGACGCAGGCGTGAGCTGTCCTCACGCAGGGCCAGCAGCAGCACCTTGTGTGTGGCACATGCCCCAGGTGCCACGGAGATGTGAGCGACTGGCCCTCAGGAGCCACAGTGCGAATGACCAGGCCCAGGGGAGCCCGACTGAGGGAGAGGGGCGGCAGCCTGTTTGGCTTGATTTCTGTGAGAATAAAATTAAGTTCAGATTTCACACAAGGTGATATGGAATAGGGGAAATGGAGACTCAGGTGTAGAAACTCCTGAAATAGCCTCATAACTTGTTACCAAACTAGCTCAAACTGGCTCTGCTGTTAAAGAACAAAGGAAAGAGGCCACGTAAGCATAGACGTGGCATCAGTGTCTTATGTGGGCAAAACAGTTATATCAGGGGTGGAGACTTGTTTCAAATGTTTCAAATTTGTGCAGGTTACTTAGACCTGTCAAATAGGCTGTAACCTCTGGAGCATCCAGCCAATGGAGAAATAGGGGAGGGACTTGTGTGTTAGGCTTAGGGAATAAATAGTGCTGTGTTCATTGTTCTGGGCGCCAACCACCATGTTTCAGTTGCACGCCTGTTCTTGCAAGATCGTGAATAAAATCCTTTCTTCTCCACAGTTGGGTGAGTGTTTATTCCTTTTCAGATATAGCGCTTGTTCTCACAATTCTTGGGGGCTCATCTGGGATCCGAAGCTTCAAGGGGGACCACTCTCGATGGAAGAAGGGAAGGTGATCCCTGCTATTTGAGAGGTCTCAGACTCCGTCATCAGGGGCCCGCCTCTGACTGCTGTTGAGACCACAATCAGACACTTAGGTCTGCTGATTGTGGACAAGAAAAGGGGAAGTGGGAAAAACCTGCCTCACAGCGACTGGGCAACTCTGTGCATGGACCAAGGTAAAAAAAAAAAGGACTATTAATTATTGCCTTGGAGGTCAGAAATTTCTGATGAGTCTGAGGTTGAGTGTGCAGAGAAACCTAGACAAGACTCAGGATGGATAATAGAGGCAGTTGGCTGGCCAGGGATAAAGGGAAGGGGGTACCTGTAGGGTCCCCCGGGGACATGCCTCTGCATAGTCCATTAGGGAGGATGTTAAAACATTGGGCCAAAATTGGTCTGACCAAGGGAAAGGACAAAAAAATTATGATTAAATATTTCTGTTACATTTGAACCAAAGAAAGCATTCTGCTGCCCAATGTATTCCAGCCAAAATACGGGGCAGATGAGGATTGGCTCTGTGCTGACCTTGTACTTTATGTTAATGAAAAGAAACCTTTTTCCAAGGAGGTGTCTGACTATGCCATGTGCTGGCTGCAGGGGAAAGAGACCAGTTTTTACACTATGAAAGTTAAAACTCCAGACCCAGGGACTGAATCCTTAGAAACTAAAGCCTGGGATCCCTTGTTAAGTATTCCCCCGCCTTATGTTACCCCCACCCTGGGGCACAGATTGTTGGGCCCTAAAGATCCAATGAGAGAGGATCCAAGATGGCGGCATAGAGAGGCATGGAAGCTAAGTAGTCCCCCTGGAACAACTGAAAAAAAAAACAGAAACAACTAGTAAATAATCTGGAATAAGTGCAGGGGGACAAACGAGACGGTCCACTCATCATACACCAACTTGAATTGGGAGGATTGCCCAAAATCACAGCATAAAATCTGTAAGTAAAAACTGCGAATCCAAATCGGGAGACCCCTCCCCCACAGTCTGAGCTACAAAGCCTCTTGGTGCCAGAAAGAAGCTTTCTCCCAGCAAGCAAATATAGCTCAGCTGAGCTCCAACTGGGGTTTTAATCAGTGAGTGCAAACTGCTCACTATGAGGTACGAATCCCCAACAAGTAGATGGAGGCTTTGGGTGACAACTGACCTTGGAGAGCCAGAGGGTCACCTCAGACTAGCTCTGTTCCTTTTTTTGACTCAGTGGAGAAACCCTCAGCCATTTTCAGTTTCCAGTTCTGTGACCCAGACAATGGTATAGAACAGGCAGAGAGAGACCATTGAAATGCTAATGACCTCCCCCTAGGGCGTCTATCTTCTCTAAGAGGAAAGGGGTGGGGCCCAGCTCTACTACCTGCCTTTCATTCAGAACTCACACCAGTCAATAATTGTAAGCTAATCTTTGCATCAGGCTGGGAGCACCCCTGCACGGCCCGGCGGCCCAGGGCTTCCCTTGAGGGACAACGCGCACTAGTGATGTAGCACAGCCTTCCCTCAGCAGAGGTCCTGGAAGATCACAGGCAACAAGGGGGCCTGCTCAGAAAACCCAGGGACACTACGTCAATGCCAGTGGTTTGTGGGTCAGCGACAGAAAAAATCTGGGGCAAAACTGAAATGAAGGCTTATACTCTTGCAACAGCCTTGAATCTCTGGGAACACCTGGGAGGTTTGAATATTAAAGCTGCCCTGCCTCCCTGACCACCCAGACACACACCCCACATTCAGGGTGGACAGCTCCAACAACAAACCCAAACTGAGTTCACCAACTGAACCCCACAAAAATCATTTCCCCACATACCACAGAGACAGAGTTGGGGATAACTGACGTAAGGGGTATAGGTGACTCACAGACACCATCTGCTGGTTAGTTGGAGAAAGTGTACACCACCAACTTGTATTTCTGAAAAATTAGATTGGTATTTTTTTTTTTACACCTTGAAAGAACCCTACCAAGCAAAGCAAATGCCAAGAGGCCAAAAACAACAGAAAATCTTAATGCATTTGATAAAACCAGAAGATATGGAGAACCCGATCCCAAACACCCAAATCAAGATATCTGAAGAGACACAGTACTTGGCACAATTAATCAAACAATTACAATCGAGGAATGAAAACATGGCACAGGATATAAAAGACATGAAGAAGACCATGGAGCAGGATAAAAGGGACATAAAGAAGACCCTAGAAGAGCATAAAGAAGAAATTGCAAGATTAAATAAAAAAAAGACCTTATGGAAATAAAAGAAATTGTTGGCCAAACTAAAAAGACTCTGGATACTCATAATACAAGATTAGAGGAAGCTGAACAATGACTCAGTGTCCTAGAGGACCACAGAACAGAAAATGAAAGAACAAAAGAAAGAGTGGAGAAAAAAATTGAAGAAATTGAAAAGGATCTCAGAGATACAATAGATAAAATAAAACATCCAAATTTAAGACTCATTGGTGTCCCAAAAGGGGAAGAGAAGAGTAAAGGTCTAGAAAGAGTATTCAAAGAAATTGTTGGGGAAAACTTCCCAAACCTTCTAAACAATATAAATACACAAAGCATAAACACCCAGCAAACCCCAAATAGAATAAATCCAAATAAACCCACTCTAAGACATATTCTGATCAGACTTTCAAATACTGAAGAGAAAGAGTAAGTTCTGAAAGCAGCAAGAGAAAAGCAATTCACCACATACAAAGGAAACAACATAAGACTAAGCAGTGACTACTCAGTGGCCACCATGGAGGCAAGAAGGCAGTGGCATGACATATTTAAAACTCTGAGAGAGAAAAATTTCCAACCAAGAATACTTTATCCAGCAAAACTCTCCTTCAAATTTGAGCGAGAGCTTAAATTTTTCACAGACAAACAAATGCTGAGAGAGTTTGCCAATAAAAGACCTGCCCTATTTCAGATGCTAAAGAGAGCCCTACTGACAGAGAAACAAAGAAAGGAGAAAGAGATATAGAGAATTTTAACAGACATGTATAGAACCTTACATTCCAAATCACCAGGACACTCATTTTTCTCTAGTGATCATGGATCTTTCTCCAGAATAGACCATAGGCTGGGACATAAAGAAAGCCTCAATAAATTTAAAAAAAACAAAAAAAAAACAATTGAATATATTCAAAGCACAATCTCTGCCTGAAATGGAATACAAATAGAAGTCAATAATTTTTGAATAGTAACTTCACTATTTACTTCCTACATAATATAAAATACACAGTCTAACGACAAATCAGTGGTTTTGAACTCAATGTAAATTTTTGACAAGAACTATATAAAGGTGGGAGAATGGAGGAGTATAGGTACATAGTTTATGTGTCCTATTGAAATTAAGTTGGTATCAAAGAAAAACAAGATTGTTATGGATTTGAGAGTTTAATTTTAAGCCCCACAGTAAACACAAAGAAATTATCAGAGAATATGACCATAGAGATGAAAAGTAGAATATGGGTTAAGAGAAACGGGGGAAGGGGCAATGGGGAGTTAAGAAATAAGTGTAGGGTTGCTGTTTGAGGTGAAGGGAAA
>PVKY010004798.1:0-18585 GCA_004027775.1 Bradypus variegatus
ATACAGTTTCTAATATGAGTTGATTTCCTACAACCTCTTATACTGACTGCCTAGCAACATCACAGCTTTAATACATTATGGGCATTGCTATGATTTCATATTGCATTTAGCTAATTTAAACTTAGGAGCCTTGTGCCCATTCTTTTATGAAAGGTGGGCTTAGAGATATTTGATTGGATGTAAAAAATATGCTGAAGGAGCTTTAGCTGGAATTAAAGATATCTCTCAAGAGGAGAAAAATGTGTCTAGTTTAATGCTGATGTACTTTCGTTATCCCTAAGACTGCTGTACCTTTAAAAGCTTTATCCTACCACACCCATATGTACAGTACACAATGTACGGTACCAAGTCCCATTGCCAAGAAACCCTACATCCCTAATCTGGCTGAAAAGTAGTCATATAAAGTTAATCCCAATTCCTAAATCAATCAATTTCTAGTTGTACTTTTGTACAAAAACTTTTTTCCCCACTTTTCTTCCAAGTAATCTACTTTTCTTTTCTCAATTTCCTTATGTTTCCGTTCCATTTCAACAGAAGGGTCCATTTTTCCTGTTAGGAGACCTCCCCACCACTTTTCCGTCTAGTAGAGAAAATGAAGAAGAAAGAATTTAAGAGACTTACACTAGGGGGAGCAGAAGGCCGGGGAGTTCAAACTACTGCAGGAGCCCCACCATTGGGCCTCCCAACTCAACAGCCCATTAGCAACTGGAGAAATTGCCAGCTTTCCACTTTGTGACCCAATGTTGTCACCAAAATGAAAAGAGAAAAAAACCCAAGTCACAAATCTCATAGCATGCTGGAAAAGCTCATGAGCACTAAAGGAGATGCAAATAATTTCTGCTTCACCTTTTACCCACTCAAGCTCTTGCAGGCCAAGAGTTATAGGACGATAGGGATTCTGAAATGTGAAACACAGTGTGAGACAGAGAAGCCATCCAAGAAGACAGGTAGTTCCATACACTGTGATGTGCTAAGGGCTACAGGACCGTAACAGGGACAGCTTCACGGACCTGAAGACTCAGGAAAGGCTTTTAAGGTGGAGTACATCTTTTCACAGATGTAACTACATACAGATGCTCCCTGCTCAGCCTCTTCATTATCCTTTCTTTCCTACAATGGCTCAAAAGGTGGGAAGCAGTTTCCCTGCTATTATCCCCATAAGACAAGATATGTTCCTACTTGGTTGCTCATAAGATGATGATGGTGGTCAAAGAAGAGAAGAAATAGTAATAGAATAAAAATTAAAATAATGTAAGCTACCATTTATATATTGAGCACTACTCTAAGTGCTCTACATATGTCACCTCATTTAATCCTCCAGGAATCGTATTAAGCAGGTTTTATCATCCGCATTTCCAGAGGAGAAAACAAAGTCAGAGAGTTATAAAACTGGTAAATGCAGAGCTAGGAGGTAAGTTGAGATGGTCCAACTCTAGAGGCTGTAAGTTGAACACCACATTATGCTGCTCTTCAATGAGAAGGGACAAATGAATCAAAGTCACTCTAATACATGATTATTTCATTATAAAATTAGAGAGAAAACCACCATCTTGGGGGATACAATCTATGGCATCCTTTCTGATGGTAGGTAAATGAACTAAAATACTCTTTGGTTTCCATATACTTATACGAAAACTTAAATATAAGAATGTAAAAATTTAGTGGGATATGGGGTGATATGGGGTAGAGGGGTGGACAGAGATAAACAGCAACACTAATCCAAATTACTGCTGAGAACACTAATCCAAATAACTGAAACATCTGAATCACAGAAACTCTCTTGCAATTCACTAATATATGCTTGTGGTTATATATACACAGTTAAGGCTTTTAAAGACTATTTTGTACTCAAATAAGTTCAATGTGCCTCCTTAACTTAGGTTATCATAATTAATTTGTTTGGTAGTATCTTTTTTATAAAGGAGACAGATATAAATTTCAGTTTGATCAATTCAAGATCAAATCAATCACAAAATCTGAATTAATACAATATTACTGGTTACTGCTAGGCAACTTGAGGGTAAAAAAGGAAACAGAGTAGAAATATAGTGAAATTGCTTCTTTCCATCTAGTTTTTGTAACACTGAATCTTCCTGTCATTCATTCTCAAACTTCTAAGGATTATAACAACTAAATACTACTAACTGGACTGTTATGTTTGGGTAAATTTCACTTATTATACTAAAAAATGACTTTTTTTTACAAGGATATAAATATTTTTAAATCATTCAGGTGTTACCAGTCATTTGAAATAAACATACTTTAAATTCATACTTTAAAAAAAGACATCCTTTTCCCCCCTAGAAAGTTTATTAATATAACAAAATCAATTCTAATGAAATAAATCCTCTGAAATTCTTACTAAGTCAATTCTACAAACTTATCTTCTATTATTCTCAGAAACTCTATCAGGGCTTTTTTTCTGTCTTTACATTTTACATTATCTATTCTTTGCTCTATAAATCTTTCAATGGCCTTTGGCCAAAAGCAATACTATTCTGATTGGATCTGAGGTGTCTTGGTTCTATTTTTTAAAGTTCTCTGTAGTCAAAGCTTCCAAAATCTCCATCAACGATTCTAACTAACTAAACCCCTATCATAATAAGTTTTTGCCAAAGTGAATTAAGTCTTCTGTTCAATCCTTAGTGCAGCTGGAGTTTAACTGTTTGCCTCTCTCCTTAGAAGAACCCTTCATACTGAAATCTCTGTTCTGGGTAATCTGATTACTGTGTATCTAGAGAATCTTGTTCATCTGGTTCATAGCTTTGACTCCCATTGGTCAGGGCCTGGTGGCATCCTTCCCCAAACAAGTTTTTGCTTCCTCCATTCACTTCAAGAGGCATTTATTGCGCATGAATGGACTGCCATGCTTAACCCTTTCCATTAAATGCAGAAGCACTGACAAGCAGCAATGAGACTTTGCTTCTTTGCTCTACTATCCATGCCTGAATTCCACAGCAAAGACACCAGAGGAGGCTGTGACACCCAATTATAAAAGCAAGCACTGCTCTTCCCCACTCAAGGAGTTTCTGTCCAAGCATTTATTTCCACCAATCTATGTGTGCAATCCCGCTTTCTTTCTAGCAGAACATTTTGTCACAGATGATTTAGTGTTGTGGCTCCCTTGAGCCTCTTCCTGTAGCATGCACTCATTGTTTTTAGGAATTTAGGGTCTCCCAGGCAAGATTTGAGAAGGAAGGGGGTTTAATTAGCCATGAGCATGTCTCATTATAAGGCTTCAAATTCCAAAGCATCCTTCTGAAGGTCATTAATGGAAAAAAAAATTGCCCGGTTCAACTTCTAAAAACAAAACCTTTAGGAACTCTAAGTGACAGTGGAACTTGTGATATTTCAGGAAAGAAAATGAGACTGGATTCTCATTATGAGCTGGATAGGCAGCAAGGTAAAGACAATAATGCTATCTGTTGGAGTCAGAAAAGAAGGAAAACAAACTCTTTAGGAATTTTCACATGCAGTCATGTAGGCCAACTCAACAGAAACAAGTGCTCTACAGTTTCTCCCTAACAGACTCTAGATTCTGCCAACACTCTTGTAATTGCCTACTCTGTGTAACTGGAGGTGAAATTGCACTCATTGTTATTTTTTATTTACATGAACTGGTTTGGATTATGGCAACTCCTCCAGCTTTCTGTAATTTTGGCTTGATCTAGGAGCACACTTGAGGGGTCCTGGAGCAAGTCATATCACGCATGTGTCATTCAGCAGTCTCCTTTTCTCCCCAAAGACCCTGCATCTTCTCCCACAAAGTCCCTTCCCTCTAGCAGCACTTCCAATACAAAATACACACACACACACACACACACACACACACACACACCATATCTAATGATGTTCAGTTATTTCCAGGTCTCAGGGACGAAGGGAGCCACAAATACAAGGTCAGGACACAAGAATGCAAAACTGTAATAAGGACTCCTTTGTCTCTCAGGAGTAAAATTAATAAGCCGGCCAGAAACCTGGCTAAGTATTTTTAACTTGATATTACTGCTGCAAGCAATCCTCACAATCAAGCACTATTCGTATCACTGAGAAGTTAATGCGCTCTCTCCTCTCTCTTCCTCTCACCGCCCCTCCCCCACTCTCTCATACACACACAGACACTATACACAAACTTATAAAAAACGGTTCCATATACTTCCTTAAAAGCCTAGTAAGCTTTATAAAATAGAGGCATTTAAAAGTGATGGACATTAATGGGTTGAGTTTATTAAAATCTATTTTTCTATTCCTATGAGGCAAATCAAGCAGGTCTGCTTTTGGACTTTTAAATTTTAAACCACTCAAATCTTTCAAACTATTTCCTTGCCAAAGAGTGTTTCCCCCAATCACCAGAATTATGGGCTTTATATGTGAAACCTAAACCCTGTGTTTTTGAATTATTTTCTTTAAATCATTAGAACATTGCGTTTTGAAAAGCAGTTTGATGTTCAAGGGAGAGTATGTATTTTCAAAATAATAAGGAAGTCCTGGTTCACCAGAGGAAACCACCATCAAGTGTATAAAAATGTTTCACATCCAACCTTGAACCCAAGTGGAGATGTCCACCTGCTACTTCCCTGCTCAAAAACCTTCAGTGGCTCCCCACTGCCTACTGGATAAAGTGTAAGCTCTGCAGCCTGGCACTCAGGAAGCTCCTACCTCTCCTGACTCATCTCCCCACTCCTCCATAGGAAATCTCTATGCAGGTCAGACCGCACTGAAAGCTTGTTCCTAAAAACGCCCTGTGGACATTCCCGCGTCTACACCTGTGCCCGCACCATCGCCCACTCTCCAACCTGGCTCCCCACCACAAGGTCTTCCAGGAGCCTCGCCCCAGGCCCCCAAGCTCTGGGCAGTGGTTGCTTCCAGTGAATTCTGACAGGCCTATTGTCTGCACTGCTCCCTTCTTTCTTTCTTTTTAACGTTTTAGCTCACTTTCTTAATTTATCTTTCCCTCTCCTCTTTTCGATAGACATCAGAGGCCTCCATGTACCCACTGCTTGACTCCAAGAGCATGCTAGTTTGTCTTGTCACTCATCCCTTTACCTAAAAGGTCCATCTTCCCTGCTCTACTGCCATCCCCCTGAAACCAGCAGTCACCTCACACCCTTGCTGTCTTCCCAGGGTGCAGCAAAGTAAAAACGGATGCTATTTCCAGGGGCTGGCCACACCGCTCCTCACCTCCTGCCTGCTGCTTTCTAATCACCACGTTGTCTATTATAGAAAAGCAGTGGAACTGGCCTGCGGTGCGGACTGGCCTGCAATGGGTTAGGGGCCGTGGGCCCCTGCATGCATTTTAGCTTTGGAGCTCTCCCATCAACCCAGCAAGGGCATTACTGTACAGATGAACATGAAGGTTCATAAAGATTAAGGACTGGTGCTGGGAGCAAAGAGGAGTGAAGAAGGGTTACAGTCATCTACCCAACATTACCTAAAACTCAGAGGCTAAGAGGGGTAAGCTAGAGCAGGCAGAGCAGCGGAGGAGAAATTCAAACTTCTTGCCATGAGTCCTTAATCGGCTAGGAAGTGAAAAGCATTGAGGCTCCCTATTAGTTCAACACTAGGTCCTCCTATGAGAAATGAGTTTAGCTGGTGGTGAAGATGCCCCTCGCATCACTGAGCGCTCGCTGTGTGCCAGGCAGTGGGTAAAGTACTTTACATCAAGCACTTTCTGAACCATACACCAAGCATTCCTGTACCAAATTCCAGGGCAATACTTTGCTGATGCATCATCTTACTTAACCCTGCTAAAACCCTATGAGGCAGTACCAATGATTATCCCAAAGTTCCAGGTGGGAAATTGGAAGCTTGGCTCATTTAAATGACTTGCCTCCAATCGTGAGCAAGCGAGCAGTGGAGTCAGGATTCACACCCAGTTGTGCTTGTTTATTAGATTCCACACTCTCAAACCTTGCAATACTGCCCTTATAGGTCTGTGTCCAAACAGAGGACATTCTGATGGAATTTGTGAATGGTGAACCAGTCAGGACCCTAGGTCTTAAGGAAATTTAGGTTTATAGCAAATTAATGGTCAAGTAGCTTCCAGTCAAGAAATTTGGGGTGGGAAGAGGACAAGTATTATAATAAAGGAAAAACATTAGATGGTACCAACATAGTCAACCCCCCCCCCCAGTACTGAATAACAGACCCTGCACCTCCCCTTCTCTCTCTAATATATTATTTTCCAACACTTTCTCATCTTATTACTTCCCCTCTACCTTCCCACTTCCCTCCGTTTTCACTGCCAGGGCATAAAAAATGATTCCCAGGTAAAAGTGATTAGTGCTGCTTGGAAGACAGGTTGCTGAGAAACCTAATAAATCACTGCTGTCTTCTCATCCCCTGGCTTTCACACTAGGATGTTATCAAGGCTTCCCGCACCCCCCTTTCCTTCCCTGCCACCTAGTTCTGTCTTTATACTGAGATTTTCCTAGTCTAGTAAGCACAGTGTTGAACTGGAAAGTCTGCCAAGGCCCTTGGCAGAAGTGGGCCTTCAGGAACCATGCCCACCTCCGCGGTGCACAGAAGACAGGGCCTCTGGGCAGACACGCTCGAGAGAGGGCTGGGTTGGGGGTCTGGCTACAACACTGTACAGAACAGGTTTCCCTAGAACATGAATTGTCCTACAGAGCTCAGCTTTCTCGTGCCAGGGTCAGGATTACAATTTCTTGCTGGCACTTGCTGTAATTCTCCTGGGAAGAGAAGTGAGGGGGGAAGGGGGGAAGCAGGCATAGCACCCAGAGTTGGGCAAGCTCCACAGGGCAGGGCCACGTGCCTGGAGCTCACGGTCACGCAGAAGGCAGCTGCTGCTGCCGGGCTCACACGAGAGCCGGGGTGCTGGGGCAGGGAGCGAGTGGCTGTTTTCCATACTTCACTGGCAGAACAAGAGGTGCTAACCCAGAAGCAACGCTGCTGGTTAACATCAGGGAAGTGACTCGTCCTAACCCAGGAGGAGGATAAAGGTCAGACAGGATGCACCGAATATGGATTGGGCGTGCTGAGAATAAAAAGAAATGCATGTCCTATTTTTTGCAGAGGGAGGGGACTATATGAAACAATTTCATAAATGGCCACTGGGGATTGGGAATCCAGCCATTCTTTTCCCTGCCCCATACCACTGACATCACAGTCATACTATATGCACTAAGCATTCCTGTGCCATACACCAGGGCAATACTTTGCCAATGCATCATCTTATTTAACCCTGCTAAAACTCCATGAAGAAAATGCTATTTGTAATCTCCATCCTATTGATGAGGAAACTGAGGCTTAAAGAGGTTTAGATATTGGTGCAAAGTTACACAGCAAGTCAACGGTGGGTCCAGGATGTGAACTCAATCCTCTGAGTCCAGAACCTACACTCCTAACTGCGCAGTTGCCCTGCTTTCCATACCTGAAAATACCTTTGCTCAATAGGCAAGTATCTTGTCATCATGGGAATGCAACCATACCAAGAAAGCAGGGCAAGCATGTCCTCTATAGGGCTTGGTAGAGAAGACAAACTCTTAAAAGAAACAGAAATAAGTCCACTGTTGCCAGAGCAAAGCTGCCTCCCTCTTCTTCACAACCCCTTGCTCCTGATGAGTGAGAAACCTTCCAAGATCCTTGAGGCACAGTGCACAGCAACCATCAATCAGGGTGCTCCCAATGTGGACATATTAGAATGCTGGAAAAACCTATCAACTGTATACCCTTGAGGGGAGCAACAAACCCAAGCTTCATCTCATGGTGCTGGGAAAAGCAAGAAAATCCTGTTGCCTCAGCAGGACCACCTGTGACCCAGAGCCACCAGCACAAAATCCCATCCCATCATTACTCAGACTCCTCAGCTGGCATCTTCCTTCCAGGCCAAAACCCTGTCAGAAAGGAAGGTCAGCAGAAACAGAACATAAATGTCCACCGTGTGAAGGTACAATGGCTTCTCCTCCACCCTTTGTGCCATCAGTTTTTGCCTTACCCCTCCCACACATGGCCACCTGGAAGGATTTTCATATATATATATATATATATATATATATATACATATATATATATTATTAGAGAAATTATGGATTTACAGAAAAGTCACGCACTAAATACAGAGCTCCCTTACACACTCCCATTATTAACACTTTGAATTAGTGTGATACAATCGAAAGGATCTAGTATAACTGTCCTATTAACTATAGGCCACAGTTTACATTAGGGTTTCTTATTTGTGTTACACAGTGACCTGTAAGGGTTTTAACAGGTATACCTCACTCTGTTGCCAGCCTTTATCATAACCTGGTCTCTGGGATCAGAATGGGAAAGAGAGCCTTCTTAATGCTCAGCTGAATACTGGCCTAACAGTGGTAGGACACCTCTGAGCTATTCAAAGAAAAGCCACCAGAGGAAATGATTTCAAATCTGGCTTTGCAAGCATGTGATTTAAAAATAACTCTGCTTTTGACTGCTATAGATGACTTTCCCTAGAGGGACTGCTGTCCTTAAAGCAATCATTCAATTCTCAGGGCAAACAGATTCTTATTTTTTCAGTACTCAGCACACACCTCCGATAGCATCAGAAATGCAAACAATGAAGCAGTTGAAATAACTCCTGGCATCTCTGCTGGCCGGGAAACATCCAGGATGCTGCACCTGGGATGACTGAGAAGCCCCCAGCAGGTGGTTATGGCCTCCAAGAACCAGTATGCTTCATGTCATTAAGATGTCCCCTCAGATGCTTAGCAATCTCAACGTCACTGTGTCAGGCGCCAGTGGATGCCTGGATTATTTCTTCAAAGAAAGTTGTTTTTCTTCAGCTATTTGATGAGTGGATCACTAGACAGAGGAATAAGGATGGGGGTGGACAAAATCGGAAATGGGACTGCAGGGGGGCAGTCATGGTAAATGTTAAGAAGAATTCACAGGAACTCTCACCTTGTCATTCCAAGACACCCTTGGGGTAGACCTAGAAAAGCATAATTCTCAGTTGTGGCTTCATTTCCTTTCAGCTGGATAAGTATAATGACATAATGCTACTGAGAACAACTCAGAAGGTGCATGCTGAGCAAACAGCGGAAAAAAAATGTTTGCAATTATCTCCTGATTAGCCTGATGGCAGAGTTTTATCGACTAAAATGTGTAATATGGTCTTATTAATATTACATTTCCTGTTGGCAGCCAAATATCTCCTGATTTCCTCAAAAGTTTTGCCATAAAACATTTCAGTAAGTTAAAAGCATCCATCTATGCAAAGAAAGTCCAGATTTTTCTAAGTTAAAGGTCTAGACCAGAGATTCTGAACGGCGGGTGATTTTGCACTACCCACCCTCGCCTACCCCAACCCGGGGATGTTTGATTTGACCGTGTCTGGAGTCAGTTTTACTTGTCACTGGGTTTTGCAGTATTACTGGCATTTAGGGGGGTAGAGGACTGGGATGCTGCTAAACATCCTACAATGCATAGGACAGTCCCCCACAACAAAAACTTACCAAGCCCAAAATATCAACAGTGACAAAACTGAGAAACCCTGGTCTAGACTGAAATTATACAATTCCCAGAATGCTCAAGGCTACATCTGTGCTGTTCCCTTCTGAGGACTTATCTTCCTCAAGATTAACTTGGTACTTCTATTCTGGTCACTTCTGTGAGCAACACAGAATAACTAAGAACTTTCTCCTTTTTCAGGTTTGCTTATGGTAAACCAGCCATCAAGCCCACATTCCTTAGAATTTTATTTTGCATTATAATTTTTATAATGATCAACATTGAACAGCACAAGCGTTATTTTATCTGAGTTTGATGTATGAAGAAGAGCTTTACCTTTTTTTCCCTTCTTATTTGATGTATCATTGAGCTTTCAATTCAAAGAAGAAAATTATTTGGAAGAGTGTTTCTATTATTGAGAAAGCCATTTAAATGAATAGCTTATTTCTAGATCCTAGTGTCTCTCCCCTATAACCTGACAAAATGGTAGTCACTGAAGTTTAGGAGTCCTGTACTATGGATTGCACCTCTGGGTGGGGCATCTGAAGTTACCCAGAGTCTTTGAAGAATGCTGACTCAATGCATGTCAGAAAGGAGCTCTGACCATTGAAGAAGCCTCAATTTCTAAAACCTGATTCTCGATTCTCAGTAGGAAACAAGGTATGAGGTCTCAATATTAGCATGCCTCTAATACTCTAAAAAAGTATACTATTCTTAACAGGACACATCTTGTACATAGCAGGGGACTGAAAAATACTCGTCAATTAATTATAAGTGTTAGGGTTAAAACACGTCAATCAACTAACAATTGGGCAAAATCTCCTAACACTGCTTTCCAGAGGGAAGGATTATATGCCGTATCTTACTTGAAGAAGGCATTTTCAGAAATCAAGGGTTAAAACAAAATATAAAAGTTGACATAGATGTAACAATGAACATACTGGTTCCCACCAACAGAACACTTAGTCCTAGGCATTTGGCCCTTCATGTATATTATCTCTAATTTTCACAAAAACCCAATCAATTAGGTAATTATGCACTTGTATGGAAGGGGAAATGGACTCCAACAGGTTATGTCACTTTCTAAGGTCACACAGGCTACCTTGTGGGACGTCTCAGTCTGCAGGCAGAATTTCTGAGGCACAACTGTGCCTTCTCCCTGGGGCTCCACCCCATGTCCTCTGTTTGTCTCCCCACTTTGAATGAGCATTTACTTTGCTGGCTGGCTGTTCCTATGAAGAAGTTGAAGACAATGGCACTATATATTTGAATTACAGGACCCCAGATTCATAGAAAGGAGTGTTTTCCCAAACTCCTGCAGTCTGTGGCCAGAGGTTAAGACTTAATTCCATTCTGGCCATTGGCCTTCAGTTATAATTCAAAGTAGATTTCAGAGAAGGGGCCAGGCCAGAGAGATGTGATAGAGAGAATCTTAACTGCAAAACTAATATATCAAGACAGGGATGTTCTCTTCCTCCTTTGCATCATTTCCTTCCATTTTAATCTCACTGTGTGTGTCACAGACATGAGTCGAGGACATGGAGTTCAGTATGGCTTGCTAGCACAAGTCTCACATTGTCCTGCTTTCTGTCATCCCCTGCAGCTAAGGACCTCAGCTCGGTGACCTTCCTGACAATTTATCTGGCTGAATCTTTGTTCCTACTCACCTGTGCACACTCACCTGTGCACATATCCTTCTTCCTGTTCATTTAGTACCACAGGGCGCTGAAGGCATGAAGCCAGAGCTGCCTCAACCTGCGTTTATATCTGAGCATTTCGCAGTGGGTTTAGAAGTAGTGGTCAATTCAGGTGACGTTTTTATGCAATATTTAAGCATCACTTACAGCTGAACTCGCTGCCTTGCAGGTTTTGAGAAGGAGGATTAAGTGTGTTGTACAAATGAAAATGAAGAAGAAAGTGTGAGAACAGCTTGGTTTATAGGAATGGCAGCAAGATAGGGGTGGGGTTTGGTGCTGAAGGAGGTAAAGCCACACTTAATATTAAGAGCCTGCTTTTAAATTCAATTTCTCAATGAAATCAATGGCAAAATAGGGTGTAAAAGCTACCGGCCCATCACCTCTACCTCACATTTTTTTTTCTTCAGTCCAGATAATAATGAATACAGGTAAACTGAAGCCTTCCAGAAAGCCTACACAAATCATTCGGCAAGATCCTATAATCTACAGATTTGGGGAATGAGAAAGGAGACAGGAGGTGAGATGGATGCCTCAATTACCCATCTCATTAACTGTAGGTTGTTTCTTAAACTGCAGTCCTTGGATCAGCTGCAACAGAATCCCTTGGAGAGTCTGTTAAAAAAGGCATAGCTGTAGACCCTCTCTCTAGACCTGAAAAATCAGAATTCCTGGTGGGGAGGGGTCCACAGAAGCTGCATTTTAACTGGCTCCCCAGGTGACCAGGCTGCTCCCGGAAGGGCGAGAACCATCACTGTGGGTGAAATACGACGCTCCTCTTTCAGCACATGTGCTCAAGCCACCAGCGAGCTGCGCCGTTTCTCCCATCCCTACCCTGCCCTCCCTTCTGTCCTCTCTCATCTGCAGAGAGGACCTGCCAAGGGTTTACCTGGTCTGATGGGGCTCTGCATGCAGTTCGGGGACGGGAGGCCAGGGTGGAGGGGAGCAGAGGCCCGACTGCTGAGGTCCATGACCGAAGGGGCAGCAGAGGCAGTCGGCTGCAGCCCTGGAGGGTGAGGGCTGTGGTCCTGCTGAGACGGGCTGGGGGGGATGCCATTTTCTGACAAAAACTCCTCCAGGTCCATGTATTCCAATTGGAAAGTATCTCCGTCATAGGGAAGGGTTTTGTCCCATAAGGTGGGCCCCAAAAACGCCGACTGGGGGACCGTCGGGCTGTTGCTCTCATCATCCAGCTTCTTTTCCTTGTCTTTGTCTTTATCAAATGCTGCAGACGAAGGGGAAAGTAGAACTTAAAAAAAAAAAAAGGAAGCAAGAAAGAAGTGTTGCTCTCTTACTACGCCTCTTGGCCTCCACTACAAAACCACTTCACAACGTTCTCTCTTCTTACAAATGCCCGGGTCCTTCTCTGGCTGCTGTCTTTTGTTTATCTGGAGTTAAAAGTTCAGGCAGGACATGGAGCTCTGCTTGTTTTTTTGTTTTGTTTTGTTTTTTAACTTCTTCCTATTTATTTTGGGAAGAAAGTACTAATCCCTGGGGCGGAACTACAGACTGATTTTGGATAAAAATGAGAGAACAGAGCCTGCCAAAACAGTCTCCAGTGCATTATTTAAGGAGATAAATAATTTAAATCTAAACTAGGGAAATAACAGCAGTGATTACATACAACTTCTGTGATTTTTTTTTTTTAAAGAAAACAGCCAATAACCAGGCAAGATTTATCTTCCAGGAAACTCATCATTGTAAAGATATTGGGTCACTGTGACTTACAGCGAGTTTGTGATCTTAATATTGGAAAAGCAGTAACTCTCCACCTTTCTTTAATACCATATATAGAGCACCTAATGTATGCCAGTTCTCTCCATATAGTGTCTCAAGAATCTCACAATTAACTTGGAAAGCAGCAATTATCACCATTCACAGATGAAGAAATGGAGGCTCTGAGACTTGAAGGAGCTTGCTTGTCCAAAGTCCTCACAATAACAGAGAAGAAAAATGAGAGCTTTCTGAGCCCACCTGTGTTTGTTTCTAAAGCCACTAGGGCCCACTATTTTTTACAAAAGGAGTCTTTAAAATATAAAGTGTTTTCTACCTCTTCTTCTTCAAACACTTAAGTGTGATCTCTTTACAAAACTTTATGTCTATGCAACCTGTCAAAAGCGCAGCTACGGGAAAAGGTAGCTGATGGAGGTTTGCAGCTGTTTCCTACCTGGAAATACTGCTCACCTCATGAGGTCTTTAAGGACGCTCTCTGAGTTTTGCCAATTCTAATACTCAGGCGCTGGTGCAATCTGGGATGAAGAATTTTGAGTTTCTCCTCAAAGAAAACAGCCTTCACTGCCATCCATTCCAACACTCTAGTTTCATCTCCTGAGAAACTGATTTAAAACACCCACAGATGCAAAAGCCTGTAGGCAGCCCCTTTCTTCCAAAGCGCTATTAAAGGGCAGTTAAGGGAGGGTAGTCATGCTCTGCGAAATGCGAACCAAACATCTCAACTCTTACAAAGCAACAGGTTGTCCCCTCCACGGGAAGGAGATGCAAGTACTCCGAAGCTATTTCCATGTGCCGCACGGTTCACATTTGTGCTGTGATACCAAAGCCATGAAACCGCATCAGCCCAAAAGACAAATCCATGGCGGCACCAGCTGGATTGGGCGCCTCCTTGCTCGTACCCCTTCTCTCCCCCTACAGCCAAGGTTGACTGGGGAAGGTTTGGGACTTACCAAGAAACGGCTCAAGCCAGAGGAGGCTCCTGCGCGATTACACGTGAGCCTGCTCCCTGCTCCCCTCTCCCCTCCCACCAGAACAAGTGAACCGGGAAAGTGTCAGCGCTGGAGGCGTGCACGGCTTCCCACCGAGAAGCCACTCCGCCACCAGCCCCGGCTCCCACCCCCCTTTCTGCATCACCCTTCTTCGGAAGAAAACGCTTTTCTGCTCACACCTACAGAGCTCCAAATACTAACTAAACAAAAGTAATAACACGATCTCAGTACTCAGGCTACCTGCTGAGACACCCCCACCCCCAACTCGAGCTACCTTCCCCTTACCCCCCACTCCCCGGGTAAAACCAGGCCCTCTGGATTTTACTCCCCATCCCGCGAAGCTCTGCGGCATGTGGGTACGCCTCATTTTAGGAAACAGTCCTGACCTGTCAAGTTACACTTACCACCTGCGCCGGAGAAGCGGGACCCAGGGAGGCTGGGTCGAGTTCCCGGCACTATTTGAAATGTTGCTTAGTGAAGGGTCCACTCCCCTCCCCCCCTTTTTTTTGAGGAGGGGTGACGGAGGAGCCCCTCAATTTCATCAAAGTGGGCCTGGGCCCCGGGGGACAGGGAGGGAGGGTACGATGCTGCAGCAGGGGTGCCAAGCCAGGGAAAGGGCCCGCCGGGGCGGGGGTGGGGGGAAGGGGCGGCGGTTGGCCGCGGCAGCGCTCACCGTCTTCGTGAAGGGGGAGCTTCAGCGGGTTCTCCAGCAGGGACCTGAGCACGCCGTAGGGAGGCGGGATAAAGGCGGGATTCAAGGGGAGCGGTCGGGACATTTTCTCCATGGCGATGCACTCAATTTTTTTCTTAAAAAAAAAAAACAAAACAACGAAAACCCAACCGCCCCCCAAAATGTTGCTGAGCTTTTTTCTGCGTCCTTTGCCAAAAGTATTCGCTTACAAGGCAGTGAAGACAAGGAAAGAAAAAAAAAATTACTTATATCTTTATAAATACAACTGCATAAAAATTATTGGGGGGAAAAAAAAGAACTTTCGGGCTCCCAGTGCAGACGATCCCTGGAGAAAACAGCGGGTGCCCGCGGGCTTCTGGGCGAAGTGCAGGATGCTCTCACCTGCCTCGAACCCCTCGTCCTGCAAAATGTTTAAAATTGCGAAAAAGAAAGAAAAAATAATATTGACGGCTGCAGAATGGCAGAAGCACCGCGGCGGCCTGGGCCCCCTCGCACCAACACCCTTAGCCGCGCGTCAACCCACCCCACCCCCCTCCCCGCGCCCGCGGACGCTGCTCCCCCGCACTCCGCGGCCCCGCAGCGCCGGCTCAGCGCATCAGGCCGCCCATGTGCCGCGGCCCTGACAAGAGTGACGTCAGGGCCCGCACCGCGCGCCGATAGGCGTGCGGGGGCGGGACCACTCGCGGCTACGCCCACCGGGCCCGCCGCCCGGCCATGCCTGCTGTCGCGTGTTTAGCGTAGTCGCGCGCGCCGATTTTCCCGGACCTCGCGGAGCTGGCGAGTTGCAAAGGTGCCAGATTCCCTGGGCCACCGACCTAGGTTGATCTGTTACGTTATTTTTTTCAAGGTGGGGAGAGGAATGAGTTTATATTAGTGGTTCTTAAACTAGGAACTACCTGGGGAGTTAAAATAAAATATATTCCTATGCCCAGGCCGCACCCCACATCAATTAAATCAGAATCTCTACGGGGTGGGACTCTGGTAGCAAGACTGTTTAAATCTTCCAAGGTGGGTTGCAAAGAGCAGCCAAGTTCGAGAACGACTGGTTTAGATCGAATTGAAGGTAAATATTCTGATACGTATTTCTTCTGCCCCCAGCCAAGCTTAGCAACTCTCTCTTGCCCCAGCCATCAAAACTAACGACTTGCTGAGAGTTCTAATGGGCTGTGGAGAGTGGAGCGGCAGACAGAACTGCTGTGACTCGTTTCCCACGCTGTCAGGAGGTTTTAAAGGAAGTAGACGTTTGCCTGAAATTGAATGGGGGCAGGAGAGAGAGATCCTGAATGCGATTTTAGGAATATTTTCTCTAGGAGAGTATTTGTGACTCTGCCTCGGTCGTGTTACAAGGTGTACACGGTAGTTAAAATAATTCGGTAAACGATTCCTTAAGCAGGGTGTGTGTGGGGGGGGTGTGGGGGTGTGTCTCTGCGTTCATTGCCATGGCAGCGGCTGCAGGGTCTCCCTCTGCTAGTTTGCCCTAGGGTGCCCTCCGCGAATGCCCTCGCCGTGAGGAGTGGGCGGGACGTTGGCATCAGCCTGGAGAGATCAGGGCGGGCAGGCAGCTTCTTCCGCTTTCTCCCGACCTCTCCCCATTGAGAGTCTCAGAGCATGATCAGAGGCAGAGTGTGCAAGAAGGAAGGGGCACAAATTAAAGAAAACGTTATTATATTGAGGCATAAAGGCCTTCCACCGGAGGCTGAGGCGCTGGCGTGTGTGGGGATTTGAACCCAGGTGGGATCTACTTCCCGGGAGCCCCTCAGGAAGTGGATGTAAGAGAGAAGGCCCTCCCCCCCAGGAGCCAGTGGGGGTGGGGGGTGACTTCTGTCAAAAGGCTTCTCCGCTCTGAGTTGAAGTTTCCTCGCCAAAAGTCAGTTGATGGAGTGACCCCCATCAACCAGTTTCTCTCAGGTCTAAAATTATGATGAAAGGGTAAGGGAACATTCTAAGAGAGATGGTGTTGCAATGTTTCAGATTTCAGTCAAATTCCAGAGACATCAGAATTTTAGCTAATTCCACACACGTTTACTGAGCACCAATTGTGTTTCAGGGATTATGCATGTTAGAACTGGCAAGTAAAAATTAATAAGACCTAATTCTTACATTCAAGAACTCATAGTTTAGGGTCTGGCATATAAAACATTATAGTCTTAAAAAGGCAAAAATGGATAGATGAAGGTGACTGGGCACTTAGGGGAAGGATACTAGAAGGTGTCAGATCTATGGCTTGGAACTAATGACCTTTCATGAACTTTCCAAATCCTCCAGTTCTATCATTTTTCCACAAAAGAAGGGACTCCCTCTCTACCATCCTTTTGTTTATTCTCTATGGAAGTGATGCTATCTCCCTGACTTGATCTCCCCACATACATGTAAGTCCATGAGGTAGGGTAGCTGAGAACATTCTCTCATCCTGGCTACAGACATATTCCAGGTGCACACACACACACACACAAAATGGTCCTAGGCTTTGTATGAGGACCCACTAGCATTACTCAGCACACCCAAAATATTCCATCTGTTCACCATTGCCTGCACTTCCTCACCCCCTCCACAGGTTTCCAGACATGAAACTTTTCAGTTCAAGTAATCTGGTTTCCCAGAGTAGTCTTTTCCTTATCACCTGAAAGAGCCTAACACTGAAGGCTTGGAAATTATATTTCTCATTTTAAATGGATATACTGACATCCTGGTTTATCAACCCATTTCTTGGGAATTTGGTTCATATAATTCAATTCCCCTGAGCCTAATGGATGTATCTCTGCAAATGAGCACAAATCCCAACCCTGGGCTCATACCCAGAAATAACAGCCCTTCACATGTGCTTAGCTCTTTTCCATTGACAAAGCACCTCCACACATGTCATCACTTAGTCCTGATAAATCAGAGAGGAAAGCAATTGCTCCAATTGTCTATTGCTGTGTAACAAACCACTCCAGGTCCGTTTTTTTATTTCTCTCTCATTCTGTACCCTGGACTAGGCTCAGCAGGGTCACTGGGACAGTGGGCCTTCTCTCTCTCCATGGGGTCTCAAGGCCTCTTCCTTTTCACATGGCCTCCTTACACAAAGGGTTTTCTGAAGAGGGTGAATTATTCTACGTTTCCAGCAGTAATGCAAAAGAGTTTGGGTTGCTCTGGATCCTTACCAACATTTGCCGGTATCAGTTTTTTAAAATTTTAGCCAATCTAGTAGGTGGAGAATATCTTACAGTGATTTTAATTTTAATTTTCATGATCACTAATGATGTTTTAAGCATTTTTCATGTTATTATTATTCAATTATCTTTTTCTGTTATAAATATCTGTTCAAGTCCTTTACCCATTTTTAAAATTGGGTCGCTTGTCTTTTTCTTGTTGTAGAAGTTCATGTATATATAAAATTCAGTTTTATTGAGATATATTCACATACCATACAATTATCCACAGTGTACAATCAGTTGTTCATGGTATCATCATATAATTGTACATTTATCACCACAGTCAGCACTTGAACATATTGATTACTATGAAAAAGATTTTGGTGAATAATAAAAAAGATAATAAAAAGAAAAATAAAATATTTTTATATTTGTACATTTGGTAACCGTCATTGGCCACTCCAGTTTTTGCCAAGTTATACAATCCCAGTCTTCATCATCTATCTTTACCTCTGGTGAGGTACATTCCTCTGTCCCACCTCTTTCAGCTTTACTCTCAGACATCTTTGTTCAGTTATTTATAATATTGTGCTACCATCACACAGTATTATGCTATCTATTTCCGGATCTATACAGTCAATCTTGCTGAACATTCTGTAGTCCTTCAGCATCAAATGCCTAATCTCTACCCTCTTTCTATCTCCTGGTAGCCTGTGTTATCAGCTTTTAACTCTCAAAGTTTGCTAATTAATGTTAGTTCATATTAGTGAGACCATACAGCATTTGTCCTTTTGTTTCTGGCTAACTTTACTCAACATAATGTCCTCAAGTTCCTCCACATTATTATATGTTCCATGTCTTTGTTCTGTCTTACAGCTGCATAATATTCCATC
>PVKY010004799.1:0-18555 GCA_004027775.1 Bradypus variegatus
CCTCGCAATTGTTGCAGATGTCTCGAGCTAGCATTTACACTTATTACTACTCTGAAATTACAATAGATCTTGTTATTTAACTCCTTTGAAAAGCATAGGTACTAATACAGCATGAGTTTGTTTTTATGTTTGATACTATTGGGTTTTTTGGGAAACTGTGTATTTTAGTTAAGACTCAAACACCTGCTTCTAAGAAGGCGCCCTGGGCCTCACCAGATGGCGGAGGTCCTCCCAGCAGGTGGTTAAGAGAGGTGGTTTAATGCATTATATGCCCGTGGGTTCAGCGCCAGCCTGGAATGGGGCCCAGCTGGCCTCCTGCACAGCTGCTGGACCCCAGGTAGTCGGCCCCGCTGGGTTCTTAATCTGTTTAATCTGCCTTCACCCCTGAGGTCTTTCCAACACTGACTGTCAAATATAACCAGATTTTAAAATACCTTGATACTAGTTCTGATATTTTTTATCAGAGGGTTTTAAAGTATGCAGGCTGGAGTCTCCAGTCTCGCACTGTTTGTTAAAAATATAATGCAAGTACTTATGTAATTTTAAGTTGCCGCATTAAAGTTAAACTGAGAAGCTAATGTCACCAACATATTTTATTTAACCCAGCACACCCAAAACACTATCATTTAGACATGTAAAAAAGTTACCTGTGTGTGTATCTCATGTTCTCTTTGTGTCCCAGGTCTTTGAAGTCTGGTGTGTGTTTTACACTTACGCACGTCTCCACCCACACTAGCTGCGTCTCATGCTCAGTAGCCACACGTGGCCAGTGGCTTTGTTTTGGACAGTACAGCTCTAGCTTGATCGACCACGAATTTTGCAGACAACAAATGCTTGAGTTAGCTTCCCTGTGCAGAGGCCCAGAATGCTGACTGTTGTCTCCTGATAGTATGTGACAGTAGATATTTTTTGAACACTTGTTGAATGCCAGGCATTATGCTAAAGACTTCTCCTCTGATCCTGACAGCTGAAGAAGTCAAGGCGCAGGAAGGTCAAGTAAGTGGCCTGTTACACTGCCGTGGCAGAGCCAACTCTCAGTCTTGGCTCTGACTTCAGCACCTGTGCTCTAGGTCAGGATTTGATAATGATAAAGATAATAACTCACAGCTGTCACATGCTTACTGTGCCAGCACTGCTGTATGTGGGAGACCTCATTCAGTTATTGCTGTAGTCCTGTGTGGGAGACATTGAACCTCAGTTTACAGGTGAAGAGACTGAGGCCAGAGCATTGAGTGCCCAGGGACACACAGATGGTTGTTTGGCAGAACTGAAATTGGAACCCAGGATTTCTAACCTCAGAGCCCACCCTTGTAACCACTTTCTTCTCTTCTTTCTACCCTTTATGACTTTGAACCTGAGTTCACTTTATTTTTCTAGTCTCTTCCAGACCCTGGAGAAAGGAGAAAGCCAGAGATGGACCTCGTAAGACTTGCCCGGCTCTTCTCTGGTCCCCGCCCTGTGTGGCTATCTGTCCTGCAACATCATCCTCACAGAGCCAAGTGGGCAGGAGGCAGGCAGGGGCCTGCCAGATCCACTCAGCTGGCTCTGGCAGCTTTCAGCAGCTCCCCCTCTCAGCCACCCCTCAGCCAGGGGAGCCAGAAGAACATGGGCGGCCTCAGCTCTGGCCCGAGCCAGCCCAGCCCCACGGCCGCTCAGGAGGAGGAGGAGGAGGAGGAGGAGAGCTTTGGGACCCTCTCCAGCAAATACTCCTCCCGGAGAATGTTCCGCAAATCAACAGCCCAGTTGTACAACCTACACCTCCAGGAACAGAGCCTTGAGGAAGATGAGGAGAGGGAGCTGGAGCCAAAACCACAGCGGGGCCCAAGAAACACCCCTTACTGGTACTTCCTCCAGTGCAAACGCCTGGTCAAGGAGGGAAAGGTGAGGGAATCTTTGGGTTCTGCTGCTTCTGGCATCTGCATCTCTGCCAGCTCAGTGTTTTGGGAGGGGCTACTCCATCTTCCAATCCCTAAAGGTTGGGATCCTCAGGGCTCGGCTCAAGGGCCTGTCTCTGTCTTCACTCACCCGGGGCAATGTGCAAGTGACCCTCTAGCCTCGTGACTTCAAGTGCCCCCCACATTGCAGTTCTCGGACTTGTATCTCCAGCGCCAGCTTCCTGTGGACTCTCGCTGTGTCCCGCTCTGTGCCGTCTCCCTTACCCTTAACCATGGAGGCAGCTTAATTCCACACCCAGAACTTCTGTTCTCCACCTTGTTTTCTGCACCCTTTCTTCATCCCGCTAAGTGGCAACCCCGTTACTCCATTCAGCCAGGCCTGGTGCCTCCAGTCATCCATAACTCTTCTCTCTCACCCCCTCCAGCTCTAAACTGTCACCCAACCAACCCACTTCTCACAGCCCCAGCGCCCAGGCTTAACCTTCTCCCCCTCCTCAGCTGCCATGGCTCCTGTCACTGGGCCCCCTGCCACCCCTCTTGCCGTCTCCTGCCCCACAGTCTGCCCACAGCACAGAGCCATCCTGTGGGAACATAAAGCAGATCATGTGACTCCTCTCTCCAAAGCCCTGCTGTGGCAGGGGCCTTAATGCTGTTCATTTCTAGGTGGTGCTTGTGGCGTATTTATGGTTGAAAATCTCTTCGAGACGCGCATTGAAGAGTTTGTGGATGAAATGGTGGGATGTCTGGGATTTGCTTTAAAAAAACAGAGCCCAGTTTAGAGGGAAAGCAGATTCTAGGACCGTGATCATCTTTGCTGTTGTGTGGTGTGCCTGTGGGGGTTGGTTATGCTCTTCTCTCTCCTTTGGTGTAGATTTGAAATTTTATTTAATGAAAAGTGATGCCACGGTCCTCACAATGGCTTCGGAAGCCGCGGGATCTTCCTGTCACCTCTCCTCCCTCGTCGCCTCCCCCTCCCTCCTGCTGCCGCCACCTGCCTCCTCTGCTCCCGCAGCTCCTGGGCACGCACCTGCCTCGAGGCCTCTGCCTGGCTGGTCCCTCCTTCCCGCAGCTCTCGGTTCACTTGTCACCTTCTGGCCGAGGCCCTGCTTGGCCATCGTGTCTAAAACTGAATCCCGACACCCTCTTACTGGCACTCCCTGCTTTATTTTTGTTGAAAACCCCATCACCTGTGGACATACTATGTGTTTTTCTTAAGGAGTCTGTTTAGTGTTTGTCCACGCTGGAATATGAGCTCCATTTGGGAGCTCCCTTGTTAGGTCACCGGCGACTAGACCAGGACTGGCCAGTGGTAGGGCATAATATTTACTGGTTGAACAAATGGCTGAAAAATATAATTAAGAGATAAAGGAGTGAGCTGAGGATTTAGGGTGGGGTTGGGGCAAAGACAGGCTGGGGCTGAGGGGCTTTTGTTGCCCAACCTTCCCGCGAGGTGCTGTTCGCGAGGCCGTCCCTGGGAATGGCCCTGGAGCTGGCCAGCACCGCGACTGACCTCCCATCAAGCTCAGCCCTGGATAGGAATAGGGTCTCCGAGGTAGCAAGGAAGGACTGGTGCGCAGGGGCAGGGTGGGCCCCGAGATTCACTGAGCTAACGTTTTCTGGTGCCTGTCTGCACTCTGGGGACACGCAGAGGTAACAAACAGGGTCCCTGCAGCTGGAGGAAAACCCGGGAAGGACATGATGGTGGTGGGGGTCCAGGTGGGCTTCCTCTCTGGTTGCTGTGCACCACGGGGCTCCTGTGCGGCAGCGCCAGAGGGACCAGAAGCGGCTGTGGAGGCCCAGAGGGGCCTTGGCTCCTGGGCAGGCCTGGTCTTGGGCTGCGGAGGGTCCCTCAGCTTCCCTCTGCAGAGGGTCTCCGAGGTGGTCCTGAGCCCCCTTCCCTGTCTCCGCCCGCAGCTGGCCGAGGCCCTGGACCTGTTTGAGAGGCAGATGCTAAAGGAGGAGCACGTCCAGCCCCTCGAGTGCAACTACACGGTGCTGATCGGGGGCTGCGGGCGGGCTGGCTACCTCAAGAAGGCCTTCAGGCTGTACAACGACGTGAGTGTGGGGCTCGGGGCGTGTGTGGGCTGGAGTCAGAAGGAGCCAGGGCAGGTTCTGAACACAGGGTTGCTGCCAGCACACAACCCTGGGCAGGTGGCTTTGCCCCCACCCCCACCCCCGGCCTCAGTGTCATCATTACATCTGGACAGTGGGTGTGATCTTGTGACAGTAAAATGGGATGACACCTGCTGGGACATGGCAGGCCCCGAGCATCCCTTCCGTCTCCCTTTCCCCTCCCATGTTCCTTTCTGTCTCCTTTTCCCCTCCCTGCCCCCCACGTGCACCTTTCTCCCAAAGCTGGTCCTTTGAAAAAGGACTCATTCCTCTCAGAAGATCATTTCATTTTCAAAGGCCACCTCTTGGGTGTGTCCTATGTGTCATTCCTGATGCCTGGAAGTTCCTTTGGGAGGACCGTGGATTCTAGCAGACGTGATGTCTTCTCCTGCAACCCAAAGCTGGGAACATCTTTTTCTCCAGCAGGGGCTCTTGGGCTTCCTGTCATTTGGGACAGTCCTACTGTGGGCCTTCAAGGGGAGAAGGTACTGTTACAAACAATAAAGTAACAAATATTATATCCTCTAAAAGACCAAAATCAGAGTGTAGAAGGATGGAGTGTAGAAGGACACAAGGCTGCCCAGCCCAGCCAGCTAACAGGAAAGTGTCCAGGTGCTGAGTGAGGGCACGAGAGGGGGTTGGTTTCCTGGGGCTGCTGGTTAATGGCCCTACAGGAGCACGTCCCTGCATTTGGAGGATCCTCTAAGGACTGTCCCCCCATCACGTGCTCAGAGAAACCCACACTCTATTAAATAATCACTGTTCTTTAGCACTCTGCCTTTTTTTTTTTAATAAAGTTTGTATATTAGAATAGTTTTAGATGAATAAACAAGTTACAAAGATAGTGTAGCGTACACACACACACACACACACACACACACAAACCGGCCCCAGTTTCCCCCTTGTTGGCATCTTGCATTATGTGGTACCTTTGTCACCATTAAGGAACTAACCTTAGTGTGTCACTGTTCGCTCAACTTGAGACCTTATTCAGATTTCACTGTCTCCCACTGACGTCCTCTTCCAGCATCCAGTCTGGGCCCCCACATGGCATTTAGTTGTGGCTCCTTAGGCCCCTGCTCTGTGAGTGTCCTCGTGGCTCCTGGCCTCGGCCCTGGTGGGGGAAGGCCCATCGATTTGGGTTAGCCCAGTGTCTCCTCGTGACAAAACTGGGGCTCACGGAGGGGTCATACAATCCAGCTGCCGCCCTCCTGTCGGGGCGTGGGTGGGACTCGTCCCTTCTCCACTGGGAAGTCACTCTCCCCCCTTTCTGTTTTCTGTTGCTGGGGTGCCGTCTAGCACTTACTGTGTTGTGAGGATGTGTTTGGGGTGTGTTGCCCCCTCTAGTGAGTAAGCTCAGGGCAGTGCCGGTGCCTGGCACATCATGAGTGCACGTCTGTCAAAGGGCACGTGTCGTCATTGTCATTTCTCAGATAAGAAATTGAGGCCCAGGAGGTGAGAGGGTGTGTCCCAGGGCACCCCACTAGAGAGCATGGGAGCCGGGGTTTGGGCCTGCAGCTGCCTGGCTCTTCATGTGGGGCTCCCTGCACCCTGCCAGCCGTCTGCCCTCAGTCCGGTGGCCCTGCTCCAGGAGTCGTGAATTCTTGACTCAGTGTCAGCCCCGGCCCAGAGTTTCTGCCTCACAGGCCAGATGGGTCCTGAGCGTGTGTGTGGCTCCCATGCTCCCAACCGATGCTGCCGGCCCAGGGACACACTGACAGCCGCTCTCCTGCCTAATCCTTGCGATAGCTCTTCAAGGAGATGGGCAGCTCCGTGTTCACGATGGGGAGGCGGCTTGCTCGCGTTCCCCCATTAGTGAGCAGCAGTGCTGGGGCCTAGTTTCCACCCTTCCCTGATCAGATCCATCCTAGGGCCCCAGATGGTCAGGGCCACCTCAGCTGGCCTGCTGATAGGAACCTCGGGCGAGCCCTGCTGGATTCTCGGGGGGATTGGTTTCTTGTTTTGTGCGTTTTTGGGATATGAGTCAGTTTCTGGAGTTGCTCTGGCTGAGTGGGGGGTCGGGTACCAGGCTGTGGGGGTGCCACCAGCCTCTGCCTGAGCACATGCCCGGCTCCTGGGCCTTTTTCATCAGCAACAGACTGAACCCGTGTTCCTCGGAGGCGGCAGGCTCCTTGGGTTGCCCGCCTGCATCGCCTGTGCCCCTGGAGCGGCTCACAGTCTCTCCCCATCTCAACAGATGAAGAAGCGGGGCCTGGAGCCCTCAGATGCCACCTACACGGCCCTATTCAACGCCTGTGCCGAGTCCCCCTGGAAGGACTCAGCTCTGCAGAGCGCCTTGAGGCTACAGCAGCAGCTGCAGGCCAGAAACTTCCAGCTCAACCTGAAGACGTACCACGCCCTACTAAAGACGGCCGCCCGGTGTGCCGACCTCAGGATGTGCTTTGATGTGTTCAAGGTGGGACACTGTCCTTCCTCTCTCCCACCTGGCGTGCTCAGCGGGTGTTAGGCCATGGCAAGGCTGGGGGTTGGGTCACGGAGGCCTGTGCAGGACTCAGTGATGCCCGGGGAGGGAGGGAGGGTGGGCTTCCTGGCGGGGGGATGCTTAGCAGGTGAGGGCCTCCTTAGAACAAGTGGTGGGGGCAGAAGGCCCGGGTGCTGGGAGCTGCAGAGTCTGGGCTGCTTGGTGAGGCGAGTGTGGGCGTGAGGGGAGCAGGTGGGTGGCAGCACCCAGCACTGTGCAGGCGCCATCTGGAAGAGCCCGAGGTGCCAGGCTGCTTTGGGGCATTGGTGTGGATCTGCCACTCCCTAGCGGCCCCATAGCCCAGGTTTTTTATTCCCGGTTTCACAGAGGAGACCCCCTAAAAGGCTTTGAGCAGGGGGAACCATGGGCAGGAAGTTGGTTCTACTATTTCAGGTGGCAAGAAAGAGATGGATTTGAGTTAACACCTTAATTGAAGGTTTATTGTAAAGGTTCCTGGGATGCAAGGAAAGAGTCAGGGTGTGGAGTGCCTGTGGTGGCCTCATCATCGTGCTTCCCCTCAGGCCAGCTCCCCGACGCTGGCCAGTTCCCCGGTCAGTCAGGTCGAGCTGGTGGGGCAGGGTCATGGGGTCTTGAATGTGGAGACCTCCTGCAAATGACAAGTCCCTCCACGGTGCTGTGGGCAAGGCAGGCTGCTCCCGCTTCCAGAGGGTGCAGAGCAAGCAGTTCACTGTCCTGACCTGTCCAGTGTCAGGTTGGTTTCCAGGCAGGTCACTGGCCGGCAGAGGATGGACTAGTGGGACAAGGGCCTGCTGAGAGACGGCCGTGGCCGTGTGGGAGGAGTGCTGGGCCAACACCCTTCCAGGACAGAGGGGCCCTTGGGAGGAGGGGAGTGGCAGGGCGGTGGGGACACCCACGCTGGCAAGCACAGAAGAAGAGAACTCGAGGAGAGGAGGTGGTGGGAGAACCAGGGGGGGTGTGATTCCCTGACAGCCCTGAGGGAGGCCAGCGGTGACCGGTGCCCTGAGCTCTTGCCACCTGCAGGCCCCATGTTATCTCATGGAACGGCTCAGAGATTCCATAAGGCAGGTCCTAACTGTGACCCCACTCCACGATGGGGAAACTGAGGCCTGGGAGCTTCTTGCTGCCCATAGTGCAGCTAGGACTGAAGCCAGCCCTGTGCACTCTCACAGCCTCAGGGCTGGGGGCTGAAAGTGGCTGCTGGGTGGGCATTGCAGAGATGTCCACAGAAGTGGTGGGAGCCGGGCCAGGAAGAGCAGCCTGGGGAGGGAGAGAGGCAGTTGGGCTGCTCTGTTAAGGAGCTTGGCTTCGAGCCGCCCCAGTGCCGGTTTCGGGCTCCTGCCTCCTTAGCCCACAGCCTGGTCCTGGCCGGGCTGCCCCGAGCCTGACACCCCTGGGACAGGCCCTGGGCTCTGCTTCAGCCCAAGCATGTGACTAGGAGAACTAAGTAGCCTTGAAATAGTCACAGCGAGAGCGCTCTGCAGTGACGGGAGCTTTAGGCCCATGTGACAAGTCTCTGCTTAGCCATGGTCAGCGTGATGCTGGTACTCCGTGCCCGGCTGTCCCTGGGGTGAAGGCAGGAGTGAAATACGTGCCCAGGATCAAACTGTCTCAAATTCCCAGTGGCCTTCTCATTCCCTCTGCAGGAAATCCTCCACAAAGGTCACATGGCCACAGAGGAGACCTTCAACTTCCTGCTCATGGGCTGCATCCAGGATAAGAAGACAGGCTTCCGCCAGGCCCTGCAGGTCTGTCTGGGCAGCCCCAGCTGCCTGTCTGTCCTGTGCACCCACTCCCGCCTGGGTGTGGTGTTTGCTGTTGGCTGCTGTTGCCCTTCCCGACGCCCATCGGCACAGCCTGGTACTCGCTGCTCTGCGGGCAGCAGGTGGTGGAGGCTCCAGGGCGCAGGGCAGGCCAGCAGGGAGGGGCACAGCCAGCCCGTGCTTTCCGCACCCTGCCGTGCAGCCTCGGCTACACCAGGTCTGCCGAGTCCGCTTGGCATTTCAGCCAGACCCCCAGGCAGGCAGACCCCCTGGTCTGCAGAGGCAGCAGTGGCCACTGTCTTTCCTCCAGGCCTGGGTGGCAGCCACTCCACTGCTGGAGGCTGTGGCTTGGCAGGTTTCTTCTTTGTGGTGAGAAGCTGGCCACAGCCTGCGCCTCCCACTCCCTGACCTTGGTCCCCTGTGGTCGGAGGTGATCTGGAATAATCCTGACAGCCAGCTGATGGCAAGCACTTGCTAGGCTGCCTGGCTGCTGACAAGGGAACCGAGGCTCACAGAGGCTGAGCCACCTGCTCAGGGCCCACGGTCAGGGAGCGCCAGAGCTGGGATCGTCCGTCTGGCCCTGAAGCCTGGGCCCTGGCCCCATGCTTGCTGCCAGGTGACAGCGTTTCCCTGCGAAACCTCAGTCCTGCCAGCCTTTCCCTGTGGGATGTGGCTGTGAGACCCTCACGCTTCTCCAGCCCCTGCTCCAGGTGGCAGTGTACCCCTCGCTAGGCCCGCCCGTCTCAGCCTGAGCAGCCCCACTCTGCCTCACACTCATCCCTCACGGAGGTGGGAAGCGTCCTGGGCACCCCCGGCAGTGCAGGCCTGTGTGGAGCAAGCAGACAGAAGGGGTCCCTCGTGCAGATCAGAGACGGCGCTGGTCTTGGCGTTGGTGTGGCTTGGACGTGCTCAGAGCTGCCGAGGGTCGAGGTGCACCGTGAGTGCTGGCGTCTGCGTGCTCGCCTCACAGAGAAACGGGCTCCCTGGGCCCCTGGCCAGTGAGGAAGAGCAGGGGGTAGCTGCAGCCTGCCCGGCTCTGAGTCTGGCTCTCACTCAGATCAGAGCTGCTGCCTGTCTGAGCATCTGGCAGACACGTTAGTACCTGTCAGCAACCCCCAGGAAAGAGGCGCAGGCATCCAGATTGTTCCAGAAGCTGCTGCTCTGACCCTCCCTCCCTTACACAGAGACTTGGGGCAAAGATGCGGGAGCCCTGGGGAGAGTCCAGAGGGGTGAAACTGCGAGAACAGTTTTGGGTGTGCTAGGGGAAGGAATAGGGGTGAATGAGAGTGACTCCACCCCTTTGACATCGCCTAGAGTTTCCAAAACCTAGAGAGCCTCGGTGTGCAGAGCCTGGTGTTGGGTTCAACACTTTCTGGATCCTCCTCGCACCCTTCCCGTTCGCTGGCCTGACTGCCAGCTGCCCTGCGAAGGCCCTGACGGAGCCCTTTTCTCTTCCGAGCAGGTGTGGCGGCAGATGCTGAGCTTGGGGCTCAGGCCGAGCCTGCACGGCTACAACCTGCTGTTGGGGGCAGCTCGGGACTGTGGCTTGGGGGACCCAGAGGTGGCCTCAGAGCTGTTCCTGAGGCCCAGGGGGGAGACAGTCCTGCTCCAGCCCCCAGCAGGCAGGTGGCAGGCGAGGAGGAGAATCCAGGACAGTGACAGTGTGTCGGCCAAGCTGCACGTGGACGCCCTGGAGAGGCAGCTGTTTCTGGAACCTTCTCAGGCACTTCAGGGGCCTCCAGAGCCTCAAGAAGCCAGAGCCTCCAGCCAGACCCAGTCTGAGGTGGAAACCAAGGCAGAGCCTGAACACTCGGGGGCCTTCGCCCCCATGACCCTGGAGCCCCCACCCCCAAGGGTGGAGGTCAACTTGCTGACCCTTGGGGTGGTCCCCTCGGCGGTGGTCTCCTTTGGCGCAGTGGCCACCCCTGCAGACCGACTGGCCTTGATGGGGGGCATGGAGGGCTTCCTGAGCAAGATGGCAGAGCACGGGCTCCAGCCCGACATCAAAACCCTCACACTGCTGGCCGAGGTTGTGGAGCCTGGGAGCCCTGCCGAGTCCTCGCTGCTGACCCTGCTGGACACGTGCCCCGTGGAGGTGGACGTGACGTTCTTCAACACACTGATGAGGAAGAGGAGCAAATGGGGGGACCTGGAGGGGGCCAAGGTAAGGGGCTCAGAGGCGGGCACCAGGCTCTCCGTCCTGAGGAACTGGCCCTGAGTGAGGTGCCAGGCACCCGACAGTGACCAGAGACACATGCACCTGCCCCCTCGGGGAGCTGGTAGCTGCAGGGGGCAGGCGGGCGTTAGACATGGCGCTGGTGCTGGGTGCCGTGGGGGCATGCCCGGTCGGGCCCCCCACCTGAGCCCTCGCTCTCTGTGCTGACACAGCTCTGAGTGCTTCACAGCCACTGGTTTCTCTGCGGGTCACACCCGAGGGTGGTTTGTGGTTTTTCCCGTTTCGCAGACAGGACCACGGAGGCGCAGAAGGCACGTCCCACCTGCTCGGTTCTGTGCTGGTGAGGGATGGAACTGGCACGGAAGCCTGGGGCTCCTAACTGCTCCCCGTGGGTTAGAGGCCCCGTGACGTGCTCATGTCCCCAGCTCAGAAGTGGGGGAGCCTGTTTGAGCCCGGGTCCTCCGGCTCACCAGCCAGCGCTTTGGTCACAAAGCTGTAGTGGCCTGTGCAAGGCCTGTCCATTTAGCTCTTTGCTAATTTTGTGGTGGAAGCTCAGCCAGCCCCGAGACTGGCCCCGTCACCCTTCCCTGACCAGACAAGAGTGACGTCGAGCTCAGCTCCAGGCAGGACTGACTGGGAAGAGCTGCGGCCCTTGCGGGGTGTTGTCCATTCACACAAGCTTTTACGTGAAGCTTTTTTTGTCTACAGTACTGGCCTGGACACTTCATGAGCTTCTCAGACGACAGGCACAGCCCCCGTCTTCAAGCCTGCCGTGCAAAGCCCACCCTCCTCTAGGCAAGCCCTCCCCAGGGCCCTCCCTGACCCCGCTGGGTGGAGCAGACGGTCTCTGCCTCCTGCCTGACCACTGAGCTTCCCGAGGCCCCGGGCAGGAGCCTGGTAAAGGCTGAAGAGAATAGTGCACGGATGGCCATCAGGAGCTTGCAGTGGGCATTGGAGGGGCTGGCCGGGGGGCTGCAGGAGACATGTGACACTGGCTGTCAAGGAAGGAACGAGAACAGTGAGGGGTTTCGTGGGGAAGTGGATGTAGGCAGACAGGCTGCCCCTGGGGGGCTGGGCAGGATGCGGGGCCTTGAAGGCCAAATGAAGGCCCAGGGTACACCGCAGCTGAGGGGCCTGTGAGGCCTTGGAGCAGGACCGTGCCCCAGGGTCTCTAGTGTTCCGTGATGGCTTGGTCAGAGAAGGTGCTCACCAGAGCTGGTGGGTCACAGCGACACTGTCTGTCCCCACAGGCGCTGTTGCCAGTCCTGGCAAAGAGAGGACTTGTCCCCACCGTGCAGACTTTCTGCAACCTGGCCATTGGGTGCCGCAGGCCCAGGGACGGGCTGCAGCTGCTTGCAGACATGAAGGTGAGTGGCCCCAGGCCTGGGCAGGACGCCCGGGCACTGAGGGGAGCCCTGCTGGGGCCTTCTGCATGGAGACTGGGGGGCAAGGGGGCAGGAAGAGTGGGAGGGTTCCCACTTCCACTTGGGAAAAAGGAGAATCTGCCAAGGTGCTGCAGGTTTTAGCATTTGAGAGCAGTTTTACATCGAACTTGATGGATGCCAGGCAGGTTTTGTCCCGAACGCTCCAGAGGGCAGAGGATGCGCCTGGAGCAGAGACACGCAGCCATAGGGGGCATGTTAGAATTCTTGGGGAGCTGGGGGAGTTGAGTTTTCAAGGCCCTGAGATCTGACCCGCATCCCACCCTGTCAAGTGGACTTCATCTGACCTCAGCAGAGGGCACTTCCTGGGCCCCACAGTCACAGCCTCTCTTGTCCCCTCTGGACACCACTGGATGTACCTGGTCAGCGCTGGGTAAACCCCCAGCCGAGAGCCGGGGAGGTGGGGCCCACACAGCAGCGGAGCCCAGGGCAGGGCACGCTCTCTTACAGGAGGACGGCACAACGTATGGTTGCCCAAGGCTCTGCCCTACAGTCCCTGGTTGCTGGTCTTCGCGACGGACCTAACCGGCTGCTGACCCCCCGGGTTGGACAGGCTGCAGGGAGCTGCCGTGTCCCCACACTGCCGAGTTCTCAGTGACCTATGCCTGTCATATTCCAGAAATCCCAGATGACTCCCAACACCCACGTCTATAGCACCCTCATCAACGCAGCCGTCAAGCGGCTGGACTACACCTACCTCATCGCCATCCTCAAGGACATGAGGCGGAGCGGAGCCCCGGTCAACGAGGTGGTCATCCGCCAGCTGGAGTTCGCTGCGACGTACCCCCCCACCTTCGACCGGGTGAGTGCGCCACACTTCAGAACGCTTGTGGACCCCTTGGCCACCCGTCACCACCTACCCTCCCACTGCCGCTCCTGGCGCTTTAGGATCGGCCTTCCCTGGCTTACAGCTGTCGGAGGTTCCCCTTAGGAGAGAATCCAGACTCCTTCAAGAACCCAGCCTGCAGGTCCCTGTCCACACGGCTTGTTTCCTTGCAGGCCTCTTCCACCACCTTCCAAACACCACTAGGCTCTCCCTGCCTCGACGAGGCCCCCGGCTGTGGTGGCTCTTCCTCACAGCACCCGCTGCACCCCGCCCACCACGCACAGCACTCGTACTGTGCTCTTATCTGACTGCGTGCTCATGCGTGCACCTCCTCTCCACTGGTCCTAGGCCCCTGGGTCCCTGGGTCCCTGGGCCTGCACGTTGCCTATAGCCTGGTTTTTGAGCACATGGGGGCAACAGCAGAGCATGTGCATGCACCTGTTTCTGTAACAGCCACTTCTCTCTGTTGTCCTAAGTTGTTCAGGCTCTGGTGGTTCTGTTTCAGGTCTTCCAAGTCAGAGCCCCTGTGTCCCAAAGGACACACCCAGACAGGGAGGGAGACAGGTGGGCATGGGGCCAGGGATGCTGTACAGGCAGGACACCTGAGTGCCACTGTGACAGCTGAGTAGGAAGTACTAGGCCAAGACAGCAGTGGAGAGACACTAGGCAGAGGGCACAGCTGAGCAACCCTGAAAGGGTTTTTTCTTACTGATTCCTCAGAGTTCTTTATATATTCAGGATGCTAGACTTCTTTGGTTATCTGTTGCAGGTATCTTCCAGTTGGGTGGATTCTCTTCATTCTGGTGCAGAGCCCACTAAGGGGTCTTACGTTCAACTCAAGTCATGACAGCCGTAGGCCGAAAGCTTACTGTAATCAAATCATATGCTTGTACTCCAATTATGATGATGGATTTGTTTATTTCTATTTGTGGTTCTAGCAACTTTTGTTGTATTTTGTTTTATTTTTACTATAGCAGTTGTAGTTTTACCTAAATACCATGCAGAAAGTACCAGGTTCCCATATACCCCCTCACACACACTTTTCCCTATTAACATTTTGCATTAGTGTGGTACTTTACAAATGATGAAATGCTATTATAATTATGCTGTTAAATTTAGCCCACTGTTTACCTTAGGGTTCACTCTTTGAGTTGTACAGTTCTATTGGTGTTTTTGTTTATACAACCTAAAATTTCCCTTTTTATCCCTCTTCTCAGTATACATTTCAGTAGTGTTGATCACATTAACAGTCGGCCACTGCCAAAGCTCTTCCATCACTCCAAAGAGAAACTCCATACCAACTAGCCATTAACTCCCCATTTCTCACCCCAGCCCCTGGTAACTTGTATTCTAGTTTCTGCCTTAATGAATTTGCATATTCTGCTTATTTCATATAAGTGAGATCATAAGGTATTTGTCCTTACTTTGCTCAACATGCCTTCCATATTGTCGCATGGGTCAGAACTTCATGTTTTATGGCTGAATAGTATTTCATCAGATGTATAGAGCACCTTTTGTTCATCCATTCTGTTGATGGGCACTTGGGTTGCTTCTACCTTTTGGCAACTTTGAATGCTGCTGCTCTGAACAGTGGTGTGCAAACATCTGTTCAAGTCCCCGTTTTCACTTCTCTTGGGTGTATACCTAGAAGTGGGATTGCCAGGTCATATGGTAATTATATAAACTTTCTGAGGAACTGCCAAACTTTTTCATAGTGGCTCTACCATTTTACGTTCCCACCATCAATGAGTGAGTGTTCCTATTTCTCCACATCCTCTATTACATTTTTTTTTTTAATAGTAGCCACTCTGGTGGATGTGAGATGACATTTCAGTGTGGTTTTGATTTGCATTTCCTTGATAGCTAATGACACTGAGCATCTTCTCATATTTTTATTGGTCATTTGTATATCTTTAGAGAAATACCCAAGGTCTTTGCCCACTTTTAGCCCCTTTTCAGATACATGGTTTCCAAATATTTTCTCCCTTTCTGTAGTGTGCCAGTTTGAATGTACTGTGTCCCCCAAATGCCATTATCTTTGATGTAGTCTTGTGTAGGCAGATGTTACAGGTTTGATTAGATTTCTTTGAGTGCTTCTTTGGAGCTGCGCCCCACCCAGCTGTGGGTGATGACACTGATTGGATATTTCCATTGAGGCATGGCCCCACCCATTTAGGGTGGGCCTTGATCAGTGGAGCCATATAAATGAGCTGATGGCAGAAGGAACTCAGTGCAGCTGTGAGTGAACTTTTGAAGAAGAGCTTCAGCCAAGAGGGACACTTTGAAGAAAGCACAGGAGCTGCAGATGAGAAACAGTTTGAAGATGGCCATTGAAAGCAGACTCGTGCTCCAGAGAAGCTAAGAGAGCACAAATACCCCAAGTGCAACCAAGAGTGACATTTTGAAGAGGTGCTGTGGTCTAGAGAGGAATGTCCTGGGAGAAAGCCATTTTGAAACCAGAACTTTGGAGCAGACGCCAGCCACGTGCCTTCCCAGCTGACAGAGGTTTTCTGGACATCATTGGCCATCCTCCAGTGAAGGTACCCGACTGCTGATGTGTTACCTTGGACACTTTATGGCCTTAAGACTGTAACTGTGTAACCAAATAAACCCCTTTATAAAAGCCAATCCATCTCTGGTGTTTTGCATTCTGGCAGCATTAGCAAACTAGAACATGTAGGTTTTCCTTTTATTTTCTTGATAAAGTCATTTGATTTACATACTTAAGTTTTCAATTTTGGTGAGGTCTCAGTTTCCTTTATTTTGCTTGTGCTTTTGGTATAGTCTGAGAAACCACTGCCTAACAAAGTCCTGAAGATGCTTTCCTATTTTTTCTTCTAAGAGTTTGATAGTTTTAGTTCTTAGTAAGGTTGCTTTGTATATTCTTTGTATATGGGTCCATATAGGTTTAGAATCAGGTTTTCTTTTGAATCGTGAACCTTCTACAGTCAAGTAGTGTTCTGGTTTGCTGATACGGCCATTATGCAAAACACCTGGAATGGATTGGCTTTTATAAAGGGTTTATTTGGTTGCACAGTTACAGTCTTAAGGCCATAAAGTGTCCAAGGTAACACATCAGCAATCACGTACCTTCACTGGAGGATGGCCAGTGGCGTCCGGAAAACCCACGTTAGCTTGGAAGGCACGTGGGTGGTGTCTACTTGCTCCCAGGTTGCGTTTCAGAACAGCTTTCTCCAGAATGTCGCTCTTGGGGCATTTTATCCTCTTAGCTGCAGCTCCTCTTCAAAATGTCACTCTCAGTTGCTCCCTGGTCCTCCTGTTTGTGGACTCCAGTGATTCAATTAAGACCCACCCTGAGTGGGTGGGGTAACACCTCCATGGAAATTATCCAATCAAACGTTTCACTCACAGTTGAGTGAATTACATCTCCATGGAAACAGAGGATTCCGATCTAATCAACATTAACACATCTGCCCCCACTAGATTGCATCAAAGAAGATGGTGTTTGGGGGACATAATACATCAGACCAGCACAGGTGGTTAGTCTTTATATCTGTAATGCTTTTTTGTCTTAAAGTCTTTGTTCTGGTAATGCTCCTCTAGCAGCTTTCTTGTGGTTAGTATCTGCTGGGCACATCTTGCTTCCTCCTTTCATTTCCCTCTAGAGACCATTGGCACAGGGCTGAGGTGATGGGGACAGTGGCTGTTTAGAGTGGGGACACATGGTAGACTGTGGAGGCAAAGTTTGTGGGACACAGCGATGCCAGCTTGGGGGGCTGGGGCACAGGGGTTACACCCACAGGTGGAGAAGGGGATTATGAACAGATGGGAACCTGGGCCTCCCCATAGCACACACAAGCCACTCCGGGTAAAGGTTAACAGCTTTTCCGCCCAGGGGTTAGCTGTCGAGGGCAGCATCATGATCACAGCTCCTCTGGACTCCTAAACCCCATGTTTTCTGATTACAGTACAAAGGGAAAAACACCTACCTGGAGAAGATCGATGGCTTTCGGGCTTACTACAAGCGGTGGTTGAAAGTGATGCCAGCAGAGGAAACCCCCCACCCCTGGCAGAAGTTCAGAACCAAGCCCCAGGGGGACCAGGGCACTGTGACGGAGGCTGATGGAGACGGCGGTCTTGCGGACAGGTGACAGCAGAGGCACCCTCGGGCACTTGTGGGCTTCCAGCACAGCTCGGACAAAGTGCACAGACTTCACAGTGCTTTGTAAAGCCCCAGGACCCTTTCGTGTTAAGAAAGGTGAACAAGTCAGCCATTCGAGACTTCGTGTGAGGGAGAAGCAGAGGCCAAGATGGCTGGCTAGGTCCCAGCAGGTCCCAGAGGAGCTCCAGCCTCCTCCTCAGGTTGTATCGGACGTACTCACGCTCACTCATGGAGGTGAGCCCTACAGGCTGGTGCAGTCACAGCACCTTAGTGGGGAGCATCTGTCTCCAGGGCCTGGCACCCTGTGAAAGAATGAACGCAGGGCCCACGAGGGTTAAAAGGTTTTATTTTTACAAATCCCAGCTGATGAACCCCCAAAGCCTTCACCTGTCGAGACCGTGCTCCAGTTCAGGCCAGGGCGGGCTGCTCTGCGGAGAAGAGCTTCTCCCAGGACCAGGGCTCACAGCAGGAGACGCCTGTGAGGTCGAGTCAGGGTGGGGCCAGGGCCTCAGCCAGAGCAGCCTCGGCAGCCGCAGTGCGTGCACTCAATGATGCGGCCCTGCAACGAGGGGCCTGCTGAGATGCTGCCCCAGGCAGGGCAGGCCCGGTGCCTCCTGGTGCCCACCCCACACCCTCCCTCCAGGACGCCCCTCAGAACCCCCCCCCCCCAGTGCCAGTGCTGACGTGGGTGTGGCAGGCAGACCGATAAGCTACCATTATCCAGGAAGCCACATCTACAACTGCATTTAAATTTACGCAAATTCAATTATGCTGTTGCCAAAAAGGTCTCATCATTGGGCTGCTGCTTGTGAGTGGGACAGGGAGGGAGATTAGCTTAGCAGTGGCTTTTGGAGGTGCGAGACCCTTGTCTAAGCAAGTGATACTGTGCTGAAACCCAACTAAATCTAAACCTGGCTCTGTTTTGGCTCCTACGGCTCAGCTCCCCTCCCCGTCCCACCAGAGCCAGTGCCTTAGGGAGGCAGCCCCCGCCCGCCACTGCTCAGCACACCTGTCCTCGAGCTGTGAGCCCACTCCCCACCTGCTGGGTTAGTATGCTTGGTGCAGAGCCACACCCCCGACAACGTAACTAGTGCCCTGGGGTCGGGCTGAGCAATGCCACACTTGGGAGTTTGGGAGATGGGCCCACTGCGCTGCTCCGTTGTCAGGGCTAGGGCCCTGAGCTCGGCTGCTGCTTGCCCAGCATCACTCCCGAGGTGCCCAGTCTGGTTCTGGAGCAGGGTTCCAGAAGTCCTTACAGGGTGAGTGGTAACACTGAGCACCCTTGTGGCAGGCAGAAGGCCTGGGAAATGGGGCTGGACAGGGGCCAACTACCTGTTTCTGATTTAGCCCTCCCACCACCGAGGTGGGTCTCATCACCCCACTTTATAGGGGAGGACACTGGCTCAAAGCCAGGTCAGTAGCTGGCTGGGGGTGGAGTGGAGACTGGCCCCACACCTACAAACACTGTCCTTGCCAAACCTTACAGACACATTCCTCTTGCTCCCAAGAGAGTCCCCACAGGACAGCCACTGACAAAACATCCCAGTGCAAGAAACATAAAACCCAGCAAGGGCAGACCCTGGAACTGAAAACAGCACCACGCTCAGTCACCAAGCCTCTCGAGGGAACGTACCACTTCCAGCTTGCTTTTGGGAACCCGGCAGATGCAGTTGGTTCCGAAGTTGGTGTCCCGAGTCTGGATGCAGCGGAGGCAGCACAGGTTCTCGTAGCCCTGCTTCTTCCACTTTGCAATCAGG